>JAQFZZ010000509.1:0-17440 GCA_034696405.1 Isotoma caerulea
ATTCATTACATACATGTATGATTCGAAATCATTAATTGCTCTCTGGTCCGAAGACATGACATGATGATTCTTTATTGCACATGCATTTCAAAATTTTAATTAATTTTTAAACTATGCATTTGGTTATTAATGAAACTAAACAAAAAGATGCAAAAACCATTTCAAAAAATAGAATTACGAGAAGGGTGAAATCTAAACACAAAATACACGCACACAATGAAATGAACACGACGGGTGAAAGTGTGAAAGTACATGTGGATAATATAAGTTGAGACAACAAAGACTGAAAGACACATCTTTTGCCGAAAAACATATCAAGGTAATCTTGTTAGTCAAAGGAGAGTTAATGCGGAGCTGACTGAGACTTGAGACTTTCGTCGGCTTGTGTTCTTTGTTATTTTACCTGAACCGTCAACGAAGTTGTTGAGGGGTCTTTTTATGCCCCTTTTAACCTGGGTTGAAGTCTGGAGTGACGCTGGATGGCTGAACGCTGAAGCTAATAGCTAATCATCTGTGCAAGTGTATTAAACAGGTAATGTAATTCTGCAATTTACTTAACTTTAATTTATAATTTTAAATTGTGTAAAAAGTGTGAAATGTGAAAACAGAAAGTACTTTTCATTCTTTCTCGTGCATTGTTGTGTGTTGATTGTGTTTTGTGTGTTGTTGTGTGCATCTTTGGATTAAGATCTGCATTAATACATAATATTTTGTTTTAAAAGTTTTAGAAACTTTAACTTAGCCATTAGTGCGTAGTGTTACGACAAATAATTACGACTTTTAAATTCTTTAAGCAAAAGTTGTTTGATTGACAATTGTAATAATTAAGTAATTACATAATCATAAAGACTTTAAAAACACCGACATCAGGAATTTCTGTACTGGTACTGTCAACTGTGTTATGCTTATGCATGGAAGCATAAATAAATAACCAACTTGCACCACTAGAAAGTAAAATACTATTTTTTATCAATAAAAAAACACATTCATTGCGTTTTCATAGTTTTCAATCCAGCAAGTATTGCATATTGATATAAAAAACTCCTTAAAAGAAAAAATGGATCTAGAACGGAAATAGTAAAATTACCCGATTGTTTTAACCTTGTATGTAGATAATCTAGAAAGACGAGATGCAGACATGAGAATGTGACCATAACCGTTTTAATTTTACTATCTTTCGCAATGTTGAATGTTGATTTATAGAACATCATGCCCAAAATTTACTATCTCAACATAAACTACCAGGAAGGAAGGATAAACACTAACTTAACATTTTCGAAAATGAATAAGGACCGTTCACAGGGTCAGAGGATTGAAGAGTTGGCACCCCCAGATTACTCCTGGACAATCCTCTCTCTGGGTTGGAACCCAAGACGCACCCCCCGGAAGCAAATAATTTTGAATAAGTGCATGAATCGGCTATTTGGCTATACTTCGTTTCTTATCCAAACAATTAAGGTATTCCTGGAGGAATGTAATTACTTAAAATTGTAAATAATAATATAATTTAATTTATCCACCATAGTCTTACTCTCTAACAAAGTTTATTCCTGTTTTAAACAGATTGCAGATTTAGAAGATGGTTTTCACCTTGTGGTACATCTGGCACTGAAGCGGCTCCACTTACTTACACGCCAGATAAACTGGAATTCCGAACCTTCAGTCAACGCTATGAAGATTTAAGGTAAGGTGATCCTAAAAGTCACATACCACTTGAAAATTTGAATACAACATGGATTTCAGATTTCAGTCCTCCCTTCACCGTTTCTTAATTATACAAGGGATGCATTTTTATATAAATTCATGTAATAAACCAATTAGGGTACATACCAACATACCATTCATTTTAAGTCGTTATTCAAGTCATAGTGATAAAGTTCAGTCAGAGAATATTGATAACTTTTTCATAAAAGTTCTGCATATAAGGTTAAATAGTGATTAGTATGCATAAATGTATGTTAAAATTATTTAAACCAGTGATACCCGGATTTCAAGGCAGTTAGTATTACGATAAGATAAGGGCATTTGAAAATAGTCCATCTAAAACTGCTATAAAATATGGAGAAGAAATATTTTACTTTTCTGCTTGCTTGGCTTGCAAAACATAGGGAAACTAAAGAAGGGAAACCAAGAGAATTTTAGAAGTCGCGGTATACCCAGAAAGATTTCTCTCTTCCTTTTTTAGACTTCGACTAAAAAAATATGTTTTGCCATGATTTTGCTTTAAAATAGACCGTTCGGAAGTGTCCCTTATAAATGTAAATGCACCACTTGAAAGAGTAAAGTTTAAGGGTCATTTTGACATGAAATTAAAAGCTATAGGGAAATATACAAGGTGAGGTTAATGACGTGAAGAAGTGTGCCGATGAGAATATGAAAGTGTCTTTGACTCATGAACTTAGGGGCAAGAGTTTCTCGGCACTTACCTGGCGTAGGAGATAGTGTGATCCAAAAGGCACTTCTCCCAGGGTGAGGCCCTCCATTGCACTACGGTGTGGTTGACCCCTGCGATTATCCCAAACGTGGATAACTCGGGCGCGTAATTTTTTCCATGGGGTGAAGCGTTCGCGCTTGCCCCTCATTATAAATTCAAAGATAATTCCTTCCTCCTCATTATTAACTATAACTAGTTGAAATGGTCTTGACGGCATTTTGATTTCATGAATCTTGACTTACGCTGGTTCATAGACAGATCGTTTGACTCGTAGTCGTTTGATACGCGCTGGTCACGGTCGCTTTCGTCACCGGAAGTGGATATGAAGATATGGTTTACTTACTGTAGGTCGTTATAGAGTGAGTATTATGTTAGCTTGGTTAGGCACATTTCGAGTGAAATATCTGATGCTTCAATTCATGATATGATGAGGGCTAGGCAGGGTGAAGTAATCTTATACTATTTAGGGACTTGGAATGTTTTACATGCAATTCATCATGTGTACTTATCTCTACTTTAGGTTGATTTTAACTATGCTTGCTTTTGCAAAGCTTCGAATATTCAAGAAAGAGACAGACATTTTGTAGTTACAATTTATTAGCCAAAAAGATAGAACCACCAGTTTTATTTATTTCCTTTTCCTTAACTGCCGCTGCAAGTTATTTAAAGGGCATTTAATAAAGTATAACGAACGGTTCTGATTTACTTTTTGAAAACAAGCGATGTGATTTGATTTTAACTTCAATGAGTTGAAGTCTTCAACTCATTCACTTTCATCATTTAACAATTCTAGGAAGGTTTAAAAGCAATTTAGAAAGCGATTTGCACAGCTGAAGATAAAATGAGACAACATAATATGACAGAATATACAGAAGCCAGGTTAGTTCAGTACTAGATCAATAGTTTTAATTATAGACGGGGTTTATTTTATTTCTAATATTTTTAACAAAAGCTCATTAATTGAATGATTCTGTTTTGTGTAAAAGGTAATTAATTATACAGTTCATTCTCTTAAGTTGGCAGTGAATTACAGAAGTAGTGTGTTTTTGCTTATAACTCCTGCGTACAACTCTTTAGAAGAACATTAAATTAAAAGTCGAAAGACTCGAGTAGGCCTAAGATTAGCTAAGACTAAGAAATATTATCGTTAAAGGTACAAGAAATAGTCGATTACGAATGTTTGAATTAAATCATGGTAAATGCATACACGCTAAGAATGCATACAAGATGGAATATGTCGACAGTTACAATACAACTTTAAAGTTCGTGGTAACAGCCACTAAAACATTTAACTTGGTCCAAAAGAATAAGAACGGAATCAGTAGTTGCTTTTTGTTTTTGATTATCGAACGTCTTGATGATATATCATGATTTGTTAGGTAGGTCATCCGTTCCGTGGTGAGCCTTTTGGAATTTTTTAACTTAAAGAACGATAACGCCAAGCTACCGTATAAACTTCCAGTAGATAACAATGGTTAAAATGAGCACTTCGATAACGATGATGCCAATGAGAATCAGTTTGTTGTAAATCATATTCATATACATTGATCTTAGGATTTTTCGACTTCTTGAAATTTCCACGTCTGTATCGACAAGTCTTCCCTTAGTTCTTACAAGCGTCTCACGCTGCGTTCCTAATTCACCTACGACTTCATGTCCAATCTGTTCAGTCTCAATGGCTACGGCTGTGGACCTTGCTATACTGTCTGCTGTTCTTTCCAATACTTTTTGTCCTTCTAAAACTGTTCTTCGTGGATCTGGTCGGTAATTGCTGAAATATTTTAAAATCGAACATGTTTAACATTTTTTAAACAATATTAATTGAGGGTTATATTCCAAGAGTATTACTTTCTGTCTCCAAAGTTGGCTAGAACGCTGCGATATCGGTTATTAAGTTTGCCCACGTTTTCTCGATGAGTTCGGATTTTTGCAGTGAGTTCTGCTCGATAAGGCTGAGGTGCTATGCGGGCTTCTGATTCGAGTTGCTGAAGAAGACTTTGACCTTCTGCTAAGTCTCTCTCTATCTCACTGACCATCTTCTTACGACTTTCGCCATATGGACTTCCAACCAATTTGTCTTCGATTCGGGTCTCAACCATGTCACACAAGTTTTGGAGCTCCTCCTCCAGTGTTTCAAACATTTCTGAGGACATGGTTCCTTCCGATCCTTTGGAAAAGTTTTCAAACCTGAAATAGTTAATCAATCGGTTAATTAAGTGGTATTGCTTATCTTAAAAATAAAGTTTAAACTTAAAATAAGTTCATTGAAGGGATTGACTTGACTTGTCGTCAATATCCGTCAGAACTAAAGTAAATATAATCGGTTAGTACTAAACCAGTAGGCACAAGATCTCGCCCCCCACTGTTACCCCTACAAAAATGTTTTATTCTTTTTTACTCAAAGTGTTTTGTGTATAAAAATATTATACTGCTTCAATACCTCGTAGTTTAATTGTTTTATTATATTATCACTTTCACCAAAAAGAAAAACTATAAATAACTGTATTTTACTTTTACATTTTATAGATTGCCAATTTCAGACGTGTCTTCCTTCATGGACAAAAAACAATAAAACCTGGAAGGAAAATAACAGCATTCAAAATAACAAATCGCATGCAACTGAAAATAATCAAGAGCAATACTTTTAAATTTTAAATAAAATTTTACAAGTCAACAAAAGAAAAGGTAAGCAAAAATGTCACTATAAATAAATAAACGAAGATCGCAGTACTTACCCTTGGTTGTAATTAAATATTGAATGAATGCGAATATTTTAATTGCAATTTATATCTATTAAAATTAACTATTTTTGATTTTTGTGTTTTGATATTCACAACAGAGGAGAAAAAGAGAAGGAGATCTCCCACTGCCTAAAGTGATTCACACATATTCAACAGAATTGCTGGTGCTGTGTATTCCGTTCTTGTGGTATTCTATAGCAGCTGTGGATCATCTGGTTTGTTGTCGTCATTTGACTAAAGCACAAGCGTAATGTTTCAAACGCAATTTCAATCTTCAATACAGAGAAAAAACGGAGGTAAATCTTTTTTTCTCTATTTTTGTCTCTTAAATACCTTGATTTAATTGGTTTAAACATAAAATGTATTTGATAATACTCGATTGTTTTTTTGCATTTTGTTAGGAAGAACAAGGACACAAAGAAGAAAGTAAAGAAGTGAAACGAGCCCAAAGATTTTAGTAAACTAGTGCGAAATTCTACGATCATGTTCATCCTGGCTGATTTCTGACCTTTCATCATCGTCATCATCACACAATAGTGCAAGTAGCAATAGAAAAACAGAATCAAGTTTGTAGTCTAGTTTAGGTTATTTGCAGCTTTTTTGTATTATCAATTTGTTGCCATTCTGGAATATCTGATCTGAAGGATTGTTAAGGTAAGTATTTTAACTGTTTGGGAGTTATTTGTCATTATTCAAAATAATTTGGAATAGCCTTGAGACGTAGTTAAAAGTTTAGAGGTAGAGTATGGGTAGGGAGGGAAGTAGGTAATTTTTGGCAGCGATTTACGACGTACCCAGCTGATGATATGTGACAGAACGGATGTTAAGGTTTTGGCAGAGGTACAAGGATTTGTTTTTAGGTGTCTTGATGTCTGTTTGGATAACATTAAGACGTTAAAAACAGGATTTGGGAAGACATTCGGAGATGTATTTGGTGTTTATTTAGGATTTAGGGTAACAGAGTTTTAAAGTTTTTTATAAAAGTGTCGAATGTTGTTTTTTGACCCCTGAACATTGAGACATTATTGCATGCTTTTTTACGTTTCACAGTAACTCTTTACCTTGCTAAAAACATATCTTAAGATAACTCCACCATGGTAGTGACGGTACCACGGTGGACCCTTAAAAACAGGTATTTAAACAGAGGTCATGTTTACCGAAATAGGGACATTGTGTTTTGGGGGTTCCCTTTACATGAAAAAAAATAAAGCTAGAGGATACTTTTTTCATTTATAAAGAAGAGGATTTTTTGTTGAATCGGAGCTTTTG
The DNA here is from genome assembly GCA_034696405.1 of Isotoma caerulea. Lineage (NCBI taxonomy): Eukaryota > Metazoa > Arthropoda > Collembola > Entomobryomorpha > Isotomidae > Isotoma > Isotoma caerulea. The sequence continues at coordinate 6,445 of JAQFZZ010000509.1, forward strand.
TATTTTTTTCATATTTAGTTTTTTACATCATATGTGTATTTTTATTTAATGTTTAAAGCTTTTCCAACCAGAGCTAGAGTAGAAGCAGTAGAAGGTAATATTGTTATTTATAAGAAACTATATAGTCAAACTACCCTTTACCCCTTCTAATATTAACAAAGCAATGCTAGTGGTGCTTGGTACTTACATCAGTTGCATTGTTGCATAATTTGTATAAGGTAATGGTAATATATTAATATCAAATTACAAGTTTACCAGACAGTTAATGACATTGAGACGAATAATGAAATCCTTTCATTTCATATTTGATCGTGATTGTATCTGAGGTTAGTATATTTTTACATCTATCCGTTTGCCTGTATCTTTTATATTTTATTCTGTGTTTTGTAATGCAATGCATGACATCAGGTTTTTGAGGCTTGGGGAAGGCCCAAAAAAGCTTAAAAATAACTTAATAAACTGTTTAATTTATGACTTTATGTTACATGTGGTATTTGATTTTTTTGATATTCTTTTCACTTTCATTGATTCTGTAAGATTGAATTGTCAAGAATTCTCAGCAGTGTTGATTATCTCATGTAACGTTTGAATTGCCGTTTGCCTTTGAATGAAGTTTTTTAAGGAAAAGATGTCGAAAGTATTTGAATGAAGTTTTTTAGGGAAAATGTCAACAGTATTTGAATGAACTGAAACTGAAATGAAAGTAATTTAATTGAATGACCAGTTTCTTTTAAGATCAGTATATAACTGTAGGGTTAAAGTAAAATATTTGACCTAGAGTTTGCAAAAGCGGAAGTTGTTGTTATTATGATCTTGATATTGGATTTATTTTAGGTTTTACTTGCTGGTTTATCATTGATGATTAATGGGAACATTAGAGGTCAATTATTCATTAGTATGTGCATAAGTAAAGGTTCATGTAGTCGAAACCTTCTCAACCATATTCATTTTTATTATGTATGAAATTGTTTCCTTTGCTGGATTATTGTAGTCTTGACTTAAAGAATCAATCAATTCAATTCTGAAAATATCTTCGCTTTAGTTTTTTATCTATTTGCAAAAAGATTACATTAATGATTTATATAAATGATGTTCAAGTTGCTTATTTATAGAGGTTTTAGTTTCTTTTTCATAATAATTTTATTTCTTGGCATTCAAAAAGATACCTCTTTACTCAAAAAAGTTGGGAGATTCCTTTAATTTTACTAGTAAATCTACAAACAAATCTTTTTTTGTAAAGTTTTCTATATGAACTGCGTCATGCGTTGTACATTGTATTTTGTATTGTTTTGTTTTGTTGTACGTAATTCTATAATAATAACCCGTTATAGTAGCAGTAAATTACTGATACAGGGTCAATATTGAAAATTCTAAATCGATTTAGGTCGTTACATGTAGATCTATTCGGACTAATCTGAAGTAGTTTCAAAAATCATGAATTGAGTTAACTTAAGTAGTTATTATTACCGTTATACAAATCTAACTACCCCCAGCATAGGGAAATCCCATGTTAAATTTAACATGGGATTCAGGACCTACACTTAATTTTGAAGCACCCTGTATATACGTTTATTTTGTTAGAAAAATATTGGTTCTCTGAGGATTAATATATTAATTCTTTCTAAGAAAATCGAAAACTTCTGTTTTCAGACCATACATTGCATGAACACAAAGAGATATGGATATTATACATATTTGTATTTCAAGATGTACAATAGAAAGATCACGATGTGACTTCATGCCACGCGTCTTTTTTGTCCAAAAGCCAAAGGTTTTTATACTGTGTGTAAACTTCAGAAGAAAAGTTCAGTTAGTCATCTTTTGCAATCTGTGTGGAAAAAATATATATCACTGACCAAGTCATGAAGACAGGTGTGTGTAACTGCGGTGAAGCGATTAAAAATTTAAGTCACTTTGGCTGAAAGACATTAATTAGATACGATAATTAGTTAGCCATCCACTCATCCACTTCAATACTCTATGTTACTTTATGTTAGAATGTTAGATAGGTTAATAAGAAACAATGTATACCTAAGTCGGGCCTGTAAAATAAAGAAGTTTTAAAACAATCAACACTTCAAGTATATTTCCGAGGGATTTACATCTACATCTATGAAAGTAATTTGTTTGTTGATGCTATGAAAATTCCATCCAATTTATCGCCTTTTAAAAACTTATTTTTAGTGATGAGTCAATAATAATATTTCACAGATACAACTTTCATTGGACCGGAGGAACAATTGTTTACAAACATTTTTTATTACAAAAATATATGGCTTAAGGGTCAATTTAAAATAGTTTTCACACTATTAGCAACCAAATTAATTGTATCAACCCCAATGCTATTCTTATGGGGAAAATGAAGCTACTTCTAAAAAACCCCGTCAACGCTAACTTTCGACATGAAATTTAGATTTTGATGAAATCAACACCATAATTTAGGAAATTTTATTGGCTTCAAGGAATGGTCGGTCGTTTTGATTTAGCAACCATGTTCAATTGCCTTGACCATGGATATTTATCCATGGTTTAGAGCCTTGGACATTTCTTCAAATTATTTTTAAATTGACCCTTAACGCTTAAAAGATCAACTTGACATGTTCCGGTAGGATTATTGGATTATTTTTGTTTATGTTGATATATTGTATTTTTACCCAAGTTTTTTCCACGAAAAAAATACAATAAATAGATGATTTTTCAAGTTTATGAATTCCATTTCGAAAATTTTCCGTTTCTAAAAGCAGTAATAGATAAAATGGAAAAAGTACTAAATGTAGATTAATGAGGTAATTAAACATCGATATTATATCAGTATCTGCAGGTCTGCAGCTGCAACAACTTTATTCCCATTCATTCGAATTTTATACTTGGTTTAGCCTTAAATATTTGACCCTGCCATGTCTTACAAAATGATTTTAATTTTTCATAAGAAGACAAGTTGACATTTTCGCCGGGGTATTTTGTATGCTATTTCTTAATGTGCTTATCTCAAGGTTTCAATTTCATCGAAGGTTCTGTATGAATATTGCAGAGGCGGTTTAACCCAGTCCAGTCAATCGAGTAAATGAAAGTATTATGCAAAATTAATTTACGAGATAATAATTAATGTGTTCATTGGAGACGCATAACTTGTGATTTGACCTTTAACCTTTTTTCTGCTACTCGCATCCCGATGCTTTTGAGATGAAATGTGAGAAGCAAGCATCTTTAAATATTTGATGAACACCCAAAAACTGGTGAAATAAAGTTTTTCTTATATGATGCACTCGATTACAAGTTGAAGTCATCAATACTTTCATTTAGCGATTAAGCCAGTGTAATTAGTTCTTCCAGAGAGTTCTCGTACTTTAGTAGTGGCTAACTGCGTGTAATTTGTCTTTTGATTTGAGTCAATATTGATGATAACTGCCATCAGTTGAGGACAAGCGTTCAAGGATTAATAACCGTTTGTATCAAGCGAACTTATTGATTTTCTTAAGAAATCCCATTATGCAAGGCAAAAGTTAAAAATTAAAAGGGCTTTCTTAGAGCAAAAGAGAGTTAATAAGCCTGTGACTAAAAACAAATTAAACTTAATAACATAATCTGGTAAATAAATAATAGATGAATTCAGACTGACTTTTAAACCCAAATAGAGGATTATCTTTTATAAAGATTTGTTAAGTATCAATAATAATTATGAGAGCTTCAGTAGATGTGAAATGTTTTAAAGCTGGGAGATTTGTTACGCTCGGACCTTTTGTCTTCATTCAGTTCAGTGACTAAGCTAAGTGATTTGTAATTTGAGGTCACTGCGTATAATATTCCTAAGTTTTGTTGACATTTTGTTCACAATTCTATCATAAAAACACATCTGTGGTGCATTCCACGTGCGGTACAGGTACAGCCAGTGTTTGTTTTTTATAATAATTGTGCGTTTCCATTCTTCCTACTTGGGGGAGGGGAAGATTTAGCGAAATGGATGGGATGAAAAGTAAGTCAGGTAATTAAACTCAAATGTTTTCTATTTATGGTCCAATCAGGTTGATTAGTTAGTTACCTTTTGGTTTAAAAAGACGAACGACAATTGTGCTCGCTCCTTGTCGTTTCGCTCGATTCGTGTTATCTTTATCTGGAATGCGCTTGGGAAAAACAAACTGAACTAAATACATTAGAATAAAGAGAGAAATATAAGTTAATTCTTATTAGAGTCGAGTGACTCATTAACGATTTAGTGTTTGATCTGAATTGTTACAGGTTTTGAGATAAAGAAATTGCTAAATATTTCGTGAGAAATTGGTAAAATTATATCAAGGGGTTGAAAAGTATTTAGTGATAAGTTTATAGCATGATGCAAGATAAGGTCAGTATGGAGACTTCAAATAGTGACGTCGTCGGTAATGACGACACGCTAGGGGCATTGTTTTCAACTTCTTGTGGAGTCCTCACAACAAGTAAGTCCCTTTGTTCATAGGGTGCTATCAATGTAAATTACTGGAATTTTTACACGACTGAGGTAATCGACTGTAACTCTGAACACATACAAAATTTTCATAACAATAAGCTATTGTAACATTGTAAGGGTCGAAGAAAGGTTTAGGTTATTAATTTTTCAATGTTAATGTTGAGAATGAATGTGAATGGCCCTAGAATATTGCTGGAGTTTTTGGGCCTGCTTTCTCATTTTCTGGAATGGTCAACAACTCAACATTCAATATAAGAGACAGTCTTGAAATATTTGTACCGTTCAATGTTGAGTGGAATGTAATTAAAGTAGTTGGGGTAATAGTCTTTGGGTGTTGTAAAGTATTGTATAGTAGAAGTTGTAAATTAGTATTTGCTGCCCTTTGAACGTAAACGATTACTCATAATACATAATATGACCATTGAGAAGATTGATTTTTTGATGTTCCAGAGTATAGCGTTTTGATATAAATAAATAAATGTATTGTATCGTATCGTAAGGATGATGGTGGGAGATGTTTCGGATAGATTATGTGATTATGTTTACTTGCTAAGTTAATGAGTAAATTAAGGACTTTTCCTATCGTTCTCAATGATTAAATACTTTAGATTTAGGCTATGGTGAATTATTCGTTCCAGTTAGTTGTATTTTATATCTCGAATTGGTTACACACGGCTAATTGACTTCATGAAACTTCCAATGATTAAGTTTTCAATCTTTGGAGTTTTTGAATTTTTGACTTTTTTAAGTTCTTTTAAAAGAAGACTAAAGTGTTAAACCATTATTGAGGTTTTAAAACTTAAGCGTTTAAGATACCATTTTTGGTGCTAAATTACCTGAAAAAAGACGAATTTTGATCGAAAGATTAAAATCAAAATTATTTCATTATGACAAAATACTGTAAGTTTTTATTTCATTTATGGTGTTAATTTTTTTTGGGAATGTTGGAAAGTACATGACATGATACAAGGGATGGATGGTTTGGTTGGTTTTAATTTGCATAGACTTAGTTACCTAAATCATAGCAGGGTTTTTTTGGTTGTTTTTAAGAAAACTTAAAGATATGCATAGGGCAGAAAGAGGTCAAAACTAGTCAATATTGCGTAAATTCATACGGGTACAAAAATGTCGTTGGTTGATCGCTGGTGTATTCACTAATACGTAATGTTTACAACAATTTATATCCAAGGCACGTATATTTGACGCCAAGAAGGAATTCCATAAAGATCGGGTAGGAAGGAAGGAATATGTGTAGGTTGTGGTTGTAGTCTTGAAATTTAATAAAATTCTCGGGTGTAAAATAATGGCTTAGAAACAGAACGTGAAGAGAGATATATTTATGTATTTTTATAAAATTTAAAACGTAATTTTGAATTTTTTTTACAGATAGAGAATGTATTTTAGCTGACGACTTAACATGTAAAATTGAACCGTACAGAGAAGAAGAAACCTATCTTCTAAATACCCTGAGGGAAATTGGTAAATGTAACAGGCCCGCTTTACCCCCTCCAGTTTGGGAACATGAAATCGTCGGAACATTTTCAAAAGAATTCCCAACGAAGACAATCCCCTATCACTATTGTTTGCTCAACAACAATAAATTCACCCTCTGTACGAATATCCTTGAATGCTGCATTTTGGACGAAGAAAGTGACAATTTTCTAATGTCAAGTCAGAGAAAGTATTCGTACCGGAAAGGCAGCGCTACAACGGTGGGAAGTAAGATGGGAATATCAAAAGAAGTGAGGTCACAGCGTCGGGCTGTGATCCACTTGGCTCGGCAGCTGAAGAATAATTGTGACAAGATTTTCGACCAATCAATTCCCTTCGTAGTGGATTCTCCAGTTCTTCGAAAAGTTTGTGATGCTATCAATTCGATTTACACAAATCGGGAGAATCTTGAAGAAGAAACTCCGGAGGAAGTAGAATATCGGGAATTGGTCATGTTTTTATCTGATTTCTGTCAACAAACTCCTTCCCTTTGCATAGCTCTCTCAACCTCTTCTCCTTCAGGTGATAATCTTTCATCTTCTTCCGCTTCAAGTACTCCGAGCAACGAACCTAACTTTGCGAGCCCTGCCACCAGCGAACTGAAATCGGCCTCTGGGGATTCTGCAAAGGTTGACATCACATTATTTAAAAATCTGGAAATCCTAGAATTAAGAAATACTCCCCCTTCAAAAATCAGCGGTATCAATTTCGTTCGAACTAACCTGAAGAAACTAAAGTGTTCAAGATGCCTACAATCTCTGAGCCAAATTTTCACCGGTGGTTTTGTAAGTCATCGTCAACCATTTGAAGGAGATAATAATAAGAGTAACAGCCCTTGTTGTAGCACGAGAGGAGGTTTAAGACCACTTAATGTCAGTGTTCCTTGTGTATGGCCTGAGCTCAAAGAGATTGATTTAAGCTTTAATCAAATTGATAATATTTCCGAAGAAGTTTCCCTCCTTGAGATGTGTCCTTCGGTGGAAATCCTTAACCTCAGTCGGAATAAGATAGCCTGCATTGATGACAAATTCTCACGGGTAATGAACAGTCTTTCAGTACTTAATCTGAGTTATAATCAACTCACCTCAATGCCCCCCATACCTCCTAATTTAGAACAGCTGTATTTAAGCCATAATTTAATCGCAACGATTTCAAACAATAACTACTCTAGGAATCACATTTCGTCTTTCAGTCCTTTCAAAAATTTAAAAGTTCTTGATCTGTCTACAAATCTCATCACAAAGGAAGAAGATCTTTTACCTCTGAAGGAAATGGGTAGCCTTGAAAAACTAATGTTGATAGGGAACCCTATATCCTTCATAGAATATTATAGAAATACCGTTGGGGGCTATTTGAATCGGTTTGTCATCACAAGAAAGTTCGAGTTAGATAAGAAGCATCTGTCAAGTTCAGAAATTAGAATGGCTATTGAACAATGCAAAGAGGGAAAATTCATCCCATTTATTCCTGCAGATAGTTTAACAATAAGCCAAGCGTCTGCAGCGATGATGAGCTCGATGACTTCGACATCTCAAGGTTCATCATCTGGTGTCAGCTTAATGAAAAGTATGACCCAGTCCTATGACTCCAGCACAAGTAGCGTTAGAAGTTCCAAAAGAAAAAAGCCAAAGATTAGAGAAATTATGACACTAGATTTCCCCGAAGGGGATGAAAACGCTGCGACCGTTACTATCAGCGAAAGGATGTCAAAAAGTAGCTCACCAATTGGCTCTGTAAATTCAGACAGAATAGCAGAAAGTGCTGGGTATAGAGAGACTTCTCTTGCTATCAAAGCTCTAAGAGAGAAATACGGTCCGGAGAATTGGTTGCGGAAGCAGGTGGGACAGGAAGTTGAAAAGTTGTTGAATATTCCGAATCGACCAGCAAACTTCGATTACTATTCTAGATCTTTACCTCAAGATTCTACAGATATTTATCGAAGTGGGAATACATCATTATCGACGAGGTATTATGAATACGCTGGTCAGAGTCCCCAAAGCATTCGACTTGCTAATGAAGAACTTATCAAGAGTAAAACTCCAAAGGGGGTTGAATCGAGTTATAATAATCCGGATCCGTCATTAAATAACTCCATAAGTAAAGAGTCCAAGGTGAAAAGGACCCCGTCGGGTGAAGAGGAAGAGGAAACCACTGAATTCTACTCGTGCTTTAGTGGAGATTCCGGAAGTAATCAGATGGAAACTGGGGGTGAGATTTCAATCTTTGATATGGCTGAGCCAAGTGAAGAAACTTTTATTGAGGAAGAGGGGAAAGATTTCGAGTCTTTTAAGATATTCCAAAGTGGAGAAGTGTTCAAGCTTATAATTTACGATGCGTACCTGATAGAAGTGAATCTAGAGGATTCGGTTGTAATCAACAAGTGGGATTTAAATTGCCTATTCTGTTTGGAAGAAGAACGTTGTGATTCTGAAACGGAAAGTGTAGAATTCCGACTGAAATTCGATACTATGAGGAAACAAATGAGAGAAAGGAGCTTTATCATGAGTGCCAAAGATTTTAAGAGGTTTGACAAACAAGTTAGTCCATATATTGAAGAAAGAACGCTGCAAGAGTTTACCGAAGCGTTGCAGTGTACCAAGTGTCATGCTCAGTTTGCGAGGGCGATGGCTGGACAAACTGTTAAGCATGAGAAGGGCGAAGCTCCAAGGCAAGTTTCCATCTGCCCCATTGCAGATTGTGGAAATGATATCTTGGTAACTTTGGATAACATCCCTTTACCTAATAATGAGTGTTTGGAGTTTGATGGAAGTTATAGGCCTATAAGGACCTCTACTCCTATTTCTACTTCCGGTAAGTTTTTTAGTTATTTATTACCCGATGGACCCTGGGGGGGTCTGTTTTATGATTGCCCATCTAACCTGTATGATTGCTTTTTAACTTGACTTATTTTTAAACCTTGTTTGACCCTAGCACGGAAAAGTAGTATGCCAAGGTCGATTCCGAACAAAGGCCGATCCCCCCTTATGACAAATTTTTTAAAGTTTTTACCCTCCAGTTTAACTTCCCGTCCATCTCTCGATAACAGTAATGATAAAAACAGTATGGATGAATGTGTAGATGGGCTGAAAGAAGGTGAGATTGCACCGAGAAGTAACGCTTCTTCTTCTTCTGATACTGTTGAAAGTAATTTTAACGTTACTAATATTTTCTGTATCAATTCTAATTGTTATGTAGGCAGTTGAATAAATAATAATAATTAAATTTTAAATTCAAATAGATACAAAGTCAGAGTCCAGCATTGAAGTTTTAAGCACTGAAAGCAGCAGTATTGAAGTTTTGAGGAAGTGTGGGGACACCAGTGAGTCAGATATTGAGTAAGTTGCAGTTTAAAATTTGTATTTATTTTATTGAATGTTTTATACTTTATTTTATTTTACTTGTAAATATTTTTATCTATTTTTAGTGCGGAAGAAGCAATAGAAGCTCCTGTGTTGGACCCCCAGACAAATAAACATTATAGTAAGACGGTGGGAATGTCTGAGAGCACTTCATCAAGCTCTTGTGCAGATAGTGTAGTAACAACTTATGAAAGAAATCTTCTACCGATATCCCAACCTCTGAGTAGTCCTAGCGTTGTGCCCTCAACAGCTCCAGCGTCTGCGAGCACATCATTTTCATTCTCCTTTTCAAGCACGTCCACTTTAACTCCGAATAGTTTTACAAATCCACCCACCATGTCAATACCCATTCGATATGATTATGAAAATTTCGCCAAAACAGACCACCGACTTCAATTGTGGTGTGATTTATCAGTATTCAAATCGCAAGATGAGAGACTTCTAGCTTTGGTTAAGTGTATGATTATTTCTAATTCGAAATCAACTGGGAGCTTTTTGGGCATTGTTATTTTCTCTAGTAAGAAGGTCTACATGTACAGAATTGTTGGAAATGAAGGGTAAGGAACTTTTCAACTATGAACACAACATTTAACTTTTTTAAATGATAATTTAATATTCGTAATCTTTCAACAGAGACAAACCCCAAGATTGGCTGAAAAAGTTTAATACATTTGACTTGTCCAAGTTCACAAAAATAGATGTGCTGATAGGACGGCATGGAATTGGAGTTGATTTTTCGGGAAAGTATTTCGCATTCATGTTACGTGATTGTCAGAGAACTTCTGGATTTTTGGAGTTTTTCATGAGTAAGTTACAATCACAATTCGTTGATATGTTTTTACTTTTATAAAAGTTAAATGTTTAAAGTTTTTATTAAATTTTCCAGGTGACATTTGTGGGGAATTGGACCAACCACCTATGGTTAGAGATTTCAGTCAAACCCAAAAGACAATGTTGAGTCCTACAGATCCCATCAGCTATTTTGGCATTATGAGATATTCTGTTTGCGAAAGCCGTAAGTTGCTTTGTCCTAAAATTATAGTACTCAAGTTTTTGAAAGATAATTAAGTTTCTTTTTTCTTTGCTTAGCTGACAACGCATACCCTATCTCGGCGATTTTGTTGACCAACCAAGAATTACTTATGATAACTGACCTGAGTTGGATGGCCGGTCGTTCTTCTACCGTTACTACTAAACACGGTCGTAGGCTATCTGACCTTCGACAAGTGGTAAGAACAAATCTATTTTCAAAAAGTCGATATGGCAAAGCAAAAGAGTAAGACTTGAAGAATCATGTATTTTTGTCTTAAAAATTTTCAGGAGTCACTAGAAACAGATGGATCATACTTCAGGCTTATGTTTTCCATCGAGACAAATAAAATGGTGCAGTGGGAGTTGTTCTTCGAGACGGAAAGAGAGAAAGAGGCATTTGAAAATTGTTTAAAGACAGAGGTGAAAAAGCAAGAAGTAACGTTCATATCTCTTTCTCAACCTCTCGAACCCTAAATCCTTGTGGCTTTGACTGGTGCATGGTAGATTTTGCATTACGTCCCACGTATTAAAATATAGTTAATTTAAAATCATCGCAAAACGAATCAATCATCAAAATATGCAAGTGAAACCAATGAATACAAAAGTCGCAATAATTATATATTTCAGTCAATATTCAATTGATACCAAAAATACTAGTATATGCCAAGTT
>JAQFZZ010000510.1:0-17396 GCA_034696405.1 Isotoma caerulea
TAGTAGTTGTAAATGATATTATAGACAGTAGTAGTTGTAAATGATATTATAGACAGTAGTAGTTGTAAATGATATTAGTTTATTGATTAGGTGGTACAGTGGAACACAATGATTTGGAGTTTTGTCATCCAATGAGTCTATTACTGGCTGGAAAACTTATCCATTGAATTAACATATGTGCACGACATTTTTTTAAATGTACATAAGAATGAAACTTAAGTTTATACATTTTTAAGATTATTATATTCAACTAGAGGTTTTTGGCTTTTGATTGTAAACGAATTTTCAGTATTTGATTGATACTGAACTCAAATGGCCTTCACAAAGAACGATGGCCTTTATAAAAGATAAATCGTAAAAAACATTTCACAATTAAATCGCATATGCTTTTGGATTAATATTGAACCATTTTTAATGGTGAATTATCGGCTTCGGAGGTCATTTTTTGAGACTATTAAGTTTTTATTGCCTATATTTCGATATCCACAGATATCATCTTCAGGGCTAGTACAGAATTTTATAAACTTGAAATTACTTGGGTATTAACCATTTTTGTTGCATAAAAAAATTCACAGATTTGGTTTGGCTCTCTGGCTGCTTGTTTCCGTCTGTGATCATAATTTTGCGAAAACATGGAAAGTTTTGTTTGTGATTGTGACCGCATACTATGAAAATATCGGAATTTTTCCTATGAGTGAAAGTCGCCAATATGCAACTACGGATTCCTATTTATTACCTTCAGAATAATGAATCTATGAAATCATTTGTAAGGTTCTCAAATGAATTCTGAAAATGTACAGTACATTTTATACACTACAGTAGGGATACAATGAATTGATCGGTGCTGTAACTGTAACATTTGAAGAGAAATTATAGGGAATAAAAAAAATCTTTATAAAATATAAAGCTAGAAGTTTTTTTTTATAACAAGCAAAATCCTTGAATCTATATTCTACTAAAACGTCCGATTATGTCTCAATATATAAAAGTAAATGGTGAAAGTTGTTTCTTTATTTCTGTCGCTCGCTCACCGAAATTCAACATTGACAAATTAGTTTGTCATGATCTCTGTACTTGTGCTATTTAATAATTATAAAACCTACGTCAGTTTAACTATATAATTGCATTAACTTTATTTTTAACTGTGCTCGATAACCACTGTCTGTGCCACAAATGCATATTATTTACGTACTTGTTGGCTCTATAGCTAGTCAACAGTTTGTAAAGTAGGTATGTTGGACTGCTATGAAATGTCATTCAATTCGCATGTCTTTTTGGTAATAATTATTATGGACAATCATAATGGTAATAAAATAGAATAAATGTAAATGTCTCTTGTCCCCAAAAACAGTTTACCTTGACCGATGTGTCTTCGTGTTCCTATTTCATTCTTTCCCTTTAATTAGCAATGACTTTATTATCTTCAAATAAGCAAATGTTACGTATCTCTCTCAGTCAGAATGACAGATTAGAAATAAAATGCGTTAATTATTATTTATTTGCTGTATTTTTAATCTTTTTTTCATAACGGTTATGCATTTAGATGCCATGTGATGTTTATTGTTTACATAGGGGTAGATGATTTGCAATAAGATAAGACATGACACTACTGCTATTTGGGATTCGAGTCGTGGACAGAGTTGAAATTTCTACACATCTACCAAATTTACCTACTTATTAGAATGAGATGACAGTGAGAGATGCAATTTATTATAGACAGACACAGATTTAGGTAGGTATATTGTGTCGAAGTTAGTTACTTTAACAAAGAGTTGGTGATCAGTAGGTGGTAAAAATAAATACTAAAAAAGTGATACTTCTCCATCATGACAGCAAAAGTTAGGCCAATACAAGTTGACATTCTCTTTATTTAAAAAAGATTACCGTAATATAGCAAAGCTACGCAACCGAATTATGTATCTGTGCATGTCTTAAATTGGTAATTGCAGTCGTTAACACATACATATTTTATATTTATTTATTTACTTAGACAAAATTTGCATTCTATTTTCTATATGGTAGGGATGTTCAACCTATATTTATCTAGGGGTTGATTTGTCTTTTTGTTTCGTGATTCGATTTACGAGGCTTTTATTACTTACAAGGGATGTTAGGGAGTGGTCAGAAGTTTTTTTTGAGTTGATATTGTTTTTTGAGTCAAATAACTATCCAAGATTCGAAAACAAAAAACAATATCTGCCCGTTTTCATTTTCACGTCGTACAGGAATTTTTTAGCGAAGGGAGTTTGGCCGGGGTGGGATAGGCACTCTGCCTTACAATAATGCGAAAGAGAAAGGGAGCGAGCATTTTATCTTCTTTCTCTCGTGCACTAAATGAGTAGTTCTCTTTTTTCACTTTCTTCACTTGTTAGGGGTGTTTTACTCGTTGATATTGTCATAGTCATACTATACATAAATGAAGACCAGGTAAAAAGATTTTTAAAGTCGAAAAAATATAAGATTACCAGTATACCGAGTTCCCCACAGTGAAAGTTTTGTGAAAAAAGTAAAGAGACCTCAATTTTAACATCCACTATTAGTAGATAGGCTCCAGAGAATATCTATAGATAGACTCAATTAAAGTTTTCTTAAGCATTTTCAAAGAAAGAAACTGATTTCAAGGTTCTCTGACGGATGTTAAACAAAGCAAAATACTAGTATACGAAGGTTTATTAATCTACAAAGGATGAATTTTTCATTCATCGTTATGACTAAATAATTTGAGCTAATTTAAAAAAAAATCAAACATAAAAAATACTATTTAGTATAGTTTCATGTTGCGATAGAATTGTTTCTGAACTTATCATATTTTAGTGCACTAATAAATAAAAGGAGCGATATAATATAATACTGGTTTAGAATTTTTAAAAAATACCTTATTTTGTCTGATAATGAAAAATTACCATGAAAAACTCTTTTAATTGAGATTGAATTGAATATACTATTTGTTATCGTGACTGAAAACAAAACACCAAATTATCAAAGAAGATGAAAAGAATTTGCGGTTGAGAATCACTATTGCTTTGCGCATAACAAATTATTATTATGCAGTAAGTATGCAATAATGCATCTATCTGTGTACCTACTTAAATTTAATTGTGAATAGATTGATTTGACTGACTGATTGAACTCTGATAGAAATTTGCTACTTTTGATCTGATTCTCATATTAGAAATTCTTTTACTCGATGCACATTATTTATTTAAATGTTCAAAATTAAGACGCACATAGCAACACCAACGAAACTGCATAATTGGCAAATGTCTCTTATGAAAATGCGATAAAAAAACTAGCTATGGTATAACCCAGTGTAAAAATATGGTATCCTTTACCCAAAGCTTTTATTATCTGTCGGTGGTACAGGTACAACACAATTGAAGGAGAGAATCAGAGAATAAATCCACGCTCACAAAACTGCATACAATACGGCATTTTATTTCGATCTCAATTTAATGTTGATAAAATGTGACGGGATTTTGTTGACCTATGCAAGTTTTATTACGAAGCAAGACGAAATCATGATAACTTCAAGTGTCAAGTTTTTGGCATTTCTTTATCAAATGAATCCATCCAGAAATCCAGTGTAATCCAGTTTATTATTGCACTGATTGAAACGAGTAGCTAAAATAGGTGATAATGGTAGCCGAGACACATATACAATCTCTTTCACCTGACTTTGTGCATATGCTGTTATGACATTTGCTATGTGCTATGCAATTTAACTTGCTTTGTTAACTCGTTCTTTATAATTAATGTTGCTTGTAATTGTTTTCTTAGCGTACTCAATGAACTTTTTCCCTGCTAATTAATTCGCTGTAAGTAAAGTGTAATTAATGCATACATATAGAACTCTTCACCTCAAAGTAAAGCGAACCCCAGTAAATTTCAGTCGAGTTCCTAAATGGAATTTTTCGCACCTATATTTTCCTAATTTTTAGACAATTGCCAATGTCTTTTATGAACGACAGTATCAAGTCTAAATGTAATTCTTAAGATTAAGTGACCCACTTACCATAGCTGCACATGTACATGGCCTTTTGTGTCTATATTCAAAAGATATACAATGTGCCTAAATAATTCTTCAGCAAGGTATGGAATATTTTTCAGATCTGAAAGTTATTTTATCTGTTTATTTCTTATGTCCGTAAGATTCCTCATTTCTACGTGGAGCTGGACAAATTTGAAAGCTAAAACATAGAAAACAGTTGAAACGCATCTGAATTCTAATTACTAAATATGTGGAAATGAGGACTGAGAAATTTTCCAGAGTGTATCGAAGCGAAAAGTATTGAAAATTTCCTAAAAACTTATTTCCAGTGGAAAACTACTTCTTTTCCCATGCACTTTGTGGTGATATTTGTAACTAGATAATCCATGCATGCATGTCTACACGATTAAATATTCGGAAAATATTCTTATAGTACATTTTTTATGTAATTGAAAATTTAACTGCATAAAAAGTACACCAAGTGATGGGAAGGTTTTATAGTTGTTATAAGTAAGTGGTATAAGAAACTCATGTTCAGAAATATTTTGTAACTTTTCTGTTTCATTCCAGGCCGACACTGAAAATTCTCCATGAGTTGCTTTCAGTGTCAGCACGTTTCATATTGGTATGCATAATATTACACAGAGTTTAACCAAGACCTAATATAACCTACCTACTATGCTTTTGTATTTTTCCAGCAATTTAATTTGCATTAATTATAGCAGAGTTAAGAGTAAGAAAAGAAGTAAAGATAATATATAAACTATAATATCAATTATTTATATATGTACTTGCATTTTATAAATATTCTATTAAAAAGTGAAAGTATGTTTGGGAGAGGATAAAGTTATATTAAACTTTTAATATTTTGAAAGAAATGACAACTGAAATTATTACATCGTTCGTCAGCATTTGTTTCATTTTGTAACTTACAGGAATTTCATCTCTATTTGTCTCATGAGTTTAATTTGTTTTTAGACTTTTGAAAACCTCAAGTTGTTATTCTTTTCAGTCCTTTCTATTTTTTCTTTTCTGATAGCAAAAACAGTTTTCCAGGAGCGAATCCTCCTGTATGATAAAAATGATTTTGAGGTAGACGACTTTCCTTGAAACACATTATCCATGCAACAACATTAAATGCTAAAAGTTAATATTCCTATTACTCCGTAGGTATAATTCAATGAATTGCTTATTATCCAGCAGAGGCTCTTGACTCTAGCTAGTCATGCAGGTTCAATCACCACAGAGGATAATTGAACCTGGACCACTCACCTCTTACAATGTTCACATCTTTGCAGTCCAGTTATTAAATTGCACTGTCAATAAGAAATTCTGCTGGTATGGGCACATTTAAAAAAACAGACTGGAAAGAATGAATTCTTTCTTCATGCACAGATTCTTCAGTTACTTTCATCTATGTGGTCTTCGTCACGGACCGACAAGTCCAACGCTCATTTTCATCTAGCAAAAGCCACGCTGTGGAAAATCATCTACGTGATGTCCAACTGGAAAAATTCGTGTCCACAAAAAATGGTCATATTCCTAACACTCACATCACAACGTATATGCTTTTGTTACATAATATCGTCGTATATAATGACTCTTAAATGTATATCTTTTCATTTGGAACCTCTCTCTACATTCGGGCATAGCCCTTGTTGTAGATTCTAGAAGGAAAACTTGTTCCGATGGGAAGGATAATGGACTTAAGTCACACTCGTATAAAATAACGTTGAATTACGTAACTCGTTTCTCAGATTCAATCCCGCATGGCAAGCATTTTCGAGTCAAGGGATTGGAATTCCTGGAAATCTGAGTAAGAAAGTAAAAGAATCATACGGAGAGATGCCACGAAGATGCCATACCTGTCATCAGAAATACGTGCCCATTTGATAATTTATTGCAAATAAATGTAATGGAGATTGAAAGCCCAAAAAAGGATGAACTATAAAATAAATCAGTATAATATAAGCAGCAGTCTTCTGGACAATGTAGAAAAGTAAAGGTATTGTCCGAATTCATGGTCAACCTCTTCAGTCTTCACTACTTTACTTTATTATTAAACGATTAGTTTTTTTAAAGGCGCGCATATTGGTATTGTGCAACTAAATTAATCACAAAAGAGTTGAATCTCAAATAAATAAGACAGCCTTTTTCTGTTATTTTGTTATTGGAGGGAGACCATACAACGATTTTTAAGTTAACCATTACTTTATTACTTGAGATTTTTAAAATGAAAAATTAGGATTTGCTAACTTGAATTCTACTGGAGAATAAAAATGATCTGTCAGAAATTGCAAACTAGATTGGGCAAGGTTGTTTTTATTCGCGTCAGAAGTCCATGATAATACCAGCTAGAATTTTTCGTCAGTATATGTAAGTTATGATGGTTTCATAATGTGCAACATGCAAAAAGTAATTTATTTCGACGGGTTCTATAGACAGGAGAATTTAAAGTGTAGTTTGTCATACTTGCTCAAGTCGTTCTTTCCTTGACTGCAAAAGATATGAAAAGTACTTCTTGCTTTCTTTTCGAAGTTTTAAACAGATAAGTACAATTGTTAGAAATCCAAATATATACCATAACGCCTAAAATGTGACCCTCACATAAATACTCAAGATAAGTTTGAAAAATAAGCCAAATTGACTTATGACTTCCAGAATCTCGAAAAGACACAAGGAAAAAGTCCTAGTCTTAAATTATGGTAAAACTGAAATATTCCGGTACTAATATAAAAGTTAGATGTTTACACTAGTTGAAAAGTTTCTGTCTTTAAAAGAGGAAAGTTAACGGCAGTAAAACTAACAATAAGAATTCAAAGCTGTAGAGCTAAAAATATCAGCATTTTTTTAAACTTCTAATTTTCTTGTAATCTTACAAATTTCCTGTCCCTTTCCTATTGTAAAGTTTGTTTTGAAACTGCGTTGATTGCATTAAAATTAATTGTCATGGCACACCCTCAGAGCCAATTGTCTGAAAGTCATATCTATCCATTTATGCAAAACGATTACGCACACGGAATGCATCATTGCAAAAATCAGGCTTTGTCACCTTCAATAGAACGAAGGTCACTTGGACTAGTTCAGTGGCTCATTTACTAATAAGCAAATTGGGATTTCAAAGAACAAAATCCAGAGCCTCCGGCTGTGCTGGTGAGTCAGAGTAGGTATTTGCATTTTGCACAGTTGGCCAACAAAGATGTAAACAATTGGGATACCTAATACTGGCTTGATCTCTTCCCTGGATCAAACCTTGGCAACTTTCACTGCAAATTTTGCATATTTGCAAGTCAGGTTCAAACCGGATTTTTCTGCTTATTGTTTTCATTTGGATGATGCAACAAAGTATTGAATCACTACTGGTTTCTCCAGAACACAGCCCACATGTTTTTCAAGTAGTTTATCATTCTCATGATTTGTTTCTTCTTTGTTGGCTATTACAATTCTGGTCTGAAAAGGCTATTACATTATCACATAATATGCTACGAAAAAGCATGAAAGAGTAGATTTAAAATGTTCAAAAAATGTTCTACGCTTACATCTAGCTAAAAAGGGCACAGAAAAGATCCTAAAGAAAACATTTTGAAGGAACAATTGCTAAACTTTTACTTATACTTTATTTCTAAAAAAATATAATTGGGGTTTTCTGTTGTATCCACTAAAACTTGCATTCCATTCAACGTTGAAAAATAATCTATGAGAAAATACATTAATATTTCTTGGAAAAAGTTTGAATACATATTGCTTTGATTTAAAAGCATTTTGGCAAACAAATCTCAAACAATCAAACCATGTTAAGAAAATTACTGATTTACAGTGATCCTTCCGTTAATAAGCATCTCACAAAGTAAAAACTTCGTATATGTTTCCTACATGAAAAAACGCTTGGGTTTCAGTCCCTGTTTTTGAATGCTTTTCCTTCAATATTTCCGGACAATTCAAAAATAAAAACGAATTGAATTAGATGTGATTTGTCAAATTCACTTTGCTTCACTATTAAAAGCGACGTATTGCAAATTTTAATTCAATATTCTTGGCATGTTTCTGAAATCTTTCTGTCTTTGGATGGATACTCTTAAAATATTAAAAATTAAAAAAAAAAGCTTAAAAACAAAAACTATTTCAATTAGTTCGCTTTAAATTCTTTCAGGATTCTTAATTTTCAACTAATATGTCCCTATTTTCCAAGGATTTTTCAATAAACTTCTTGTTAGATGTAAGCAACTCTGCATGAGACTTAAAAAGTAACTTCAGCCAATTGTATTAACAGAGAAAATCCTAGCAACACTTTTTGCGAATTCATTGCAAATATTGAACAAGAATGCATTCCTTTCTAAAGAAACAGAAAACAATTACTGTAATATAAGCATATTGAGACCAAAATTTGTAGCCCTATTGCAAATTTGCAATGAATAAGCCGTTGAACTCTGTTATAAAAATTGTGCATAAAGCTTGGCTGCACTTAATAGTTTGTTTGACAGTAATAAAAATAATCATTAGAATGTAGCAGAAAATGTAATTAATAGGTTTTTTGCTCTATAATAGACTAAATTAAAAGGTACATGACAGCAGTTTGGGTTGTCTTTTGTAGCAGTCACTAGAGAGGAATTTAACGAATTTAATAATAAGTGGTGATAATTTTGCACATTTACTGAAATCATTAGTGGAATGGTGGCAAGGTAAAAATGTATGAGAAGAAGTGCATCGATTAGATCTCTCATAGTTGATATTACAGATGTAGTTCAGTGGTTGACGCGGTATGGTAATTATTGTAAAAATCTAATTGTGAGGTAGTTTAACTCGTAAGTGTGTAGTAATCATTAAACGCTGTCATTGCACTCTGATGGCAGTCACAGTCAAAAAAGTCACTAACTCATAATAAATTGTAGACGAATAAAGGGGAAATAAGGCGATCACCACAACATGATCCCAGAGGTTGTTGACATTTGACCCTAATATTATGTTATGACGGAATCATAAAGCACGAGTAGATAGTTTCAATCCATACCCTTTTATAGTTGTAGCAGACAGTCCAAGCAAATCTTTAAGTGCTTATATAAATTGCCATTGTACTATGCCAATGATTTTTGCAATTGTTGCAACCACTTTGATAGCCACGCCAAGTCAAAGTCTCCCTGTGTCCGCTCTTCTGCACTTTTTGCACTAATCATCAATGACAATATTATCTAACTGGTCTAACTGCCGTTCGCGTATCAAATTTCAATGCTCATACTGGTTTTAACTCAATTAGCAATAAATCTTAGATTGATAAGGTAAAATTTCAACATATGCATCTGGGCTCGTTACAAATATGCACCCGTTTCGGATTCATTAACAATTGTTATTTATGAGAGTCTTTGGTGAACTGCTTATCTGAAATTATAAGTAACTCAACAAGGTATATGTGACTGATTATCCCGATTGTCGGATACTTTGCATTATTTCTCTTATTTGCAAGAGAAAGCAGTCGTAAAATGTTTCCAATCTATGTACTGTATTGTATTTGTACAACTGACTTCAGGAACGCAATTATAAATTCGTTTGTTTACTATAAACAAACCAATTTTTTAAATAAAGTGCCTACAGTAGGAAAAAAATATTGTTTTATATTTGATCATAAAGTAGACAAATAGGAAAATTACAACCAGGTAGTAAAAATATGTTCTTTTTCTCTTTCCAACTTTCATGACGACATGGAAGAAGGAATGGTTAGACGGGTTCAATCTAGATCGTAGAGATCTCTTTTTATAAAAATAATAATAAAAATGTAAGTGATCTCTGTTCAGTTGTTGTCATAATGGGAAATCCAATAACCTGTGACACAGTAGATATAACTTAATGTAAATGCATACATCGGCAACTCTATAAAAGAGAAGAAATACATAAATACAATAAAATAAATAAATAATCATTTTCATATGCCATTAAAGTGCCACCATACATTTCACCACTACAATACAAAGTAAGAATAATTTTGGATGCGTTCGATCAGTTCGATGTCCTTTTGTTCCACTCACTAATTTCATACACACACTTTCAGAGCGGAAGGTAAGTACCAAAAGTCAAATGTAAATAAAAATAATTGTCTTTTAAAAAAAACAGCAGCAAATGTGTGTAGATGAACTCATAACTTATAGTCTTGAATGAGCATTTTTATCTTGATATGATGATGATATTCTAATGTGTTAGTCTCTGATCATTTTGGTAAGTGTCATTCAAGTTGTATATAACATACTCCTTTCCAAAATCAGTTCTCTCTGACTTTATTCATATGAATTAACAGGCGTAAGCGTTTGTTACATCTGAAATTATCAGATTCACATCTACTGACTGGCGGAAGCTACATTATTACCCTAATAGCTTCCGACAGATATGAATTTCATCATTATTGCCAAAGAGAGCAATTTGCCAAGTCGATTCGAATAGCTCTTCAATTTTTTCATTGTTGTCTTTCGAGTCTAAATAGTTAACGGAGCCCCACTTGCTACTTTCATGCATTTCCATTCACCATTCACTTTAAAAATAGGTTCGGCATTTAAAAAAGAGTTATATACTTTGCAGCTTAAAAATGAGAGAAGGAAATAATGAACGGTTTGGGTTGAACGATTCTTCCACACAAGAGATTGAACGGGATGATAGGTCAGTGTCAAGGATTTAGATTTTATATTGTATTCTTCGATCTATTGAGTAACTATTACTTTATAATAATATAACATACTATTATACTCGTGTGTAACTGCATACATTGAGTTACTAACTATTTATTATTTACCATCTAAGGTACTATTGCAAATTGCAATATTAATAACTATAATAACTGCAAACTATTATTGAACTTTTTCAATCAATTCATTATGACACTAAGTGTACGTTCATAAATTATGTTTACTGACTCAATTTAGCACTAATAAGACTGATTGTATTTGAACCAAATTTATATTTTATACAACTAAACATATTGTTTTCCAGAATGCCTTAAGGCCCTCATGGATGACGATATCCTAAGCCCTTCACTGGCCTTTTGATTTTTTTAAAGAGGGCAATGACCTCATAAATATAAAATCAAATCATCTCAAAAACATAATTTGACTTTTTATAGTAGCTCAATTTTGAGTTTTTTCAACATTGACTCAACACGCTGAATTTTTTGAAAAAAAAATTTTTCAATTTCGTCCAAAATTGACGAATTTTTAAGCATTTGAAATTTTTTACATTTGTTTCGAGATACCAGCAATAGGACCTTAATGTTAAATTATCTGTCAGGTTATTATTTGCCATTTGCAACGAAACTTTTCTCATGTATTTGCCGATAACAATTAAATTACACACCAACAAAAGTTATGAAACAGGATTATTAACAGCGTTAATTTATTTTGGAGAATTTTTCATAATCATCATCAAGTGCTTAATTAAAACAATAATTACAGAGCCGTTAAAATATAATTGGAATTTAATATCATCAATCTTAAAGTATCAGATTTATTATCAATTATCAATCAAATGAGAATAAGGAACAATTTTATTCTTATTCAAATTCAAATTTCACTCATTCTTACGAGTTAATTCTACAGTGTTTCAAAGTAATTTATAAATTACTTATAAGTTGAAATTTTCAAATCCTCTCATAAATTAATGATAAATTTAAACCAAAAGTTTCATTAAATTTTTCATCATTCAATATTTTAAGTACAGCTTCTACTATTCTATTGCATCGGTCTTTGCTTTGTATATTTATAACGGAATTCTAACCGAAAAAACGCAAGTCACCACATGCATTCTATTTTTTAACCAATCTGTCTACAACACAGACAAAATGGGGAGTAGCTGCAGTTAGCAGTTGTTTGACAGATGAAAAATTGTTACATTTTGGAATTTGGATACGAGAATTTAAGAGAGAGAAGTACTCACGATTCACGGTTGAAAAAATAAACAAGTGCTTTTTTGAAACATTTGTTTTGTCGAACTGTAATTTGATACATGTAGGAAACAACATTCAACATACACACATGCAGACATGCTTCTAGACAAAGAGGCAGTTCGAACTAATTGTCCGTTGAACACGGGTCAATCGCTCAATCGTAAGTCTTAGGGCAAAAACGCCCTATTTCATGATCCATTAATATCGGGAAAAAGATTTAAGGCGTCTAAAACCCCCGTTATACGTGTCTTATAATTGTACCCAAATCCCGTCTCTGATTATTGTTCTAAATAATACAGCAGCATTTGGTCCTCACTTGTTAGTTTCGTTATTTTTTAAAATGTTTTCCACTAGTTTAATTCGATATTTTCAATAGGTTATATGCCCAAGATTATATTTTCTTTTGCACCCTCAAAAGCTGCTGAAGTAAGATTTGTACCAATCTGCTGTTACGCACATTTTACAGTTTCATCGGGTAGTATTTCCAGCATTCAAAGAACTTTTTAGCCTCACCTTTTTGTTCTTTTTAAATTTTAAACTTTACACTTTAGTTTTAAAAAACCGACTGTTTGCTGATCTCAATTTACCTAACTTCATTTATAAATCGTACTTTTTGAACTTTCATCTTTAGACTATCCTTTGTACCTCTCATCACCCGGAGCGGTGGTTATCAATTCAATTTTAAGTCCATTTTCGGTATATAGTTGACCTTATAGCCCTATAAACTAGTAAATTGTTCATTTTTTTCCTTCTATGTTCAAAATAATCAGCATTGAAGCCCATTGAAAAGGTTTCATGATTTTACATTAAAATTATCCATAGCATGTGTTCCAATGAAACGTTACTTGTTTTGAAGAAAAGGAAAGATAACAATTCCCTTTAATTGCAAGTGACCACTTCAGTTCTTCTGTATGTAAGCAGCTCGCATACAGAATAAATCTACGTTAATTTAATTTAGGTAATTATTATTTCCATATTCCCTTGTAGTAAAATGAAATAAATCAACTAAATCGAAAATGACAGAAGAATGCAAAATTTAAAACATTGACTAAAGTTAAATATGTATAAATTGGCTCTTATACTTTTTAGTGCAATAGAAATAGATACATAATATGCAAGTGCATAATTAATCTAGCCAAATGGTAGGTAGACATAGGTACATGCTGATAGGTAGATTTGTTAACAAAGTAAAGAGATAAGTAACTCAACTTGATGCAAATCTGTAGGTACTACCACTTGTATAGTCTTTAACATACTTTTATACCTAACAACAAAGACACACACACACTTACTTACTTACTTACACATTGCATTAATTATCTCTTAGTATCTCTCTATAATCTGTCCATATATATAAGTTACATAGGAATATGCAAAGTAAAATGGATGATAATAATAATAATAATAATAATATGATAATGAGGGATGCAAGTGAGCTAAAGTTAAATGAATATAGTCTTTGCATGCAGATGAGGTTGATGAACCCAAGCACCTATAATCGCGTTATGTTACACTCCTAAACTATATTATAGAAATAACCTACTCTATAGTTTTTTAAAGTGAAGGATAATAATAATAATATTGTGATTATGTATGGATGGATATATTATAGTATTGAGGCAAAGCAAATTATCTACAACTTACTTACCTAATGAAAATATGCACCACCAACCACTGTGCTCCCATCGCCAAAACAATTTGCATATTGTATGCAATTGATGATGATACTAGGTAAGGTGGTATTCATGTGCCAAACAAAATCAATCTCATAAAATGGGCGACATTTGATTATTCTATTTCCCCAGTTTCGCATCAAGATTCAATAACCTTAAGTAAGAATCATTTATATAAATCTCGTTGTCAATTCAAGTCATGCCAAGTGTGTAAATTAAATGCTGTAATGCACAAGTAATGCAACTATAGACATTGTTCAGTCAGGTTTACAACTTAACTAATCAGGATTAAGATAATCAGATATTCCAATGAAATTTAATAGAAACATAGGGTACATGGGTACATGGGCACAATACGGGTTGTCTCTTTTCAAAGCAAGTTAATCTTGATTTTTTCATACTACCTTGATGACGTCTACTACGTACATACAGTGAACTTAAATTCATTCAAAGTAGATCTTGTTTTAGCACATGGCTTAACTCTTTACTTCATATTCATATTGCATTTGCAGCGAAAAAAACCGTTTTGTCATAATATGCAGACTTTTTATCTAAGAGGTACATAAGTGCAGTAGTCTTGACTTTTACATTTAAACTTGTCTGACACTTTTGAGACGGATTGAATGAATCGGGTTGTGTTACTTGAGGTGTTTAAAAAAGTGTACATTGAAACTGAACCAGGTATTACGGCATTGATAAGTAAGTACAGTGGTAC
Source organism: Isotoma caerulea (assembly GCA_034696405.1). NCBI lineage: Eukaryota > Metazoa > Arthropoda > Collembola > Entomobryomorpha > Isotomidae > Isotoma > Isotoma caerulea. The sequence continues at coordinate 14,295 of JAQFZZ010000510.1, forward strand.
ACAGATCACTTTTTGACATAAGGTGTGTCACGCTAAAGTATAAAGTTATGATTGCGTAAAGTTATTGTAATGCATCCTTGCATTATTAAATCGAAAAGTAAATCCTGGTTAGACTGACTAGCAAGTGTAATTTAGTAAAGGAAAGGCGTTATGAAATGAAGTAGGAAATTTTTCCAAGAATTGCCTCAATACTTGGAAAAAGTCAAACCTCTGACGATTGCTAATAAATCGTATGTTTGTTTTATTGCAGTTTTTATATTCTGTAAGTATGCACATGGCTTGCTAATTAACTTACGCATCGTTAAGCAGTTTTATTATCACTATTAGTGTACGCCACAAACAATTAATAAAGTGACAGTGAGTGGATTCGAAGACAGGTCTTGTCTGACTTGTTATTATATAATATTTTAATTTGGTATTTTTAGTGCGTATGGGTATAAACAGATTAAATTACATTTACTATAATTTTAATAATAATGATTAAAAAACTTATTAGTGAATGTCCATCTTCATTTTCATCCATTATTCTCTTATATTTAATTAACACAAGTGCATTCACGTTTAACAAGTTTATTGAAACGTACAAACCACAAATCATGCTAATTCACTAGGTAGATTAGTACAACGTTGAACCACATTTCTTATCATGAAATATTAATCGGGGAATTTAGGGTTGGATTGAAATTTGCAATTGCAAATAATCCCGAATCCCGAAGGCACCCTGGCCCAGGGCATTTCTCGACATAATTCTCAATGTCTTGTATCCATCACCAGGGACCACAAATTGACCACAGGATTTATAAACATTTCCAAATGAATCAATGGATGGAAAAGATAGGATAGTAAATTTTGTATTATATTATACTATATAGTTAGTGTATAATATGTGTGAGTGGTGGGTGATTCTGAGGTGAATGATAAGTAAGTAGAATGAATGGGTTTGTATTGAACTATGTGGATAAGTAATGATAATAATAAGCAGATAACACAGTGGCACATATCCAACACGGCCAATAACCTTTGGATACACTTAACACTTTTTAGAGGACAAACACCTCTTCTCCTTCATCTTGTTTCGCTATTATACTTTATTCTTATAAGACTTCAAATCTATTACGATACTCGATACCATCCTCGACGATGACATCCATATTTATCTTCAACTACTTACTTCAACCACTAACTATTTTATAACAATATGCATCCATCATCTTCAACAGCATCGCACCACCAAAGTAAAAAATATGCAACGCATCATATCATTTTTTAATTATACAGACATAAAGCGTCCATTAATTTAATGACTTTTGCTTGTTTATTATTATTATTCTCAATTAGTCGTGTTTTCTTATTGATAAAAAAGTTTGCTAATATGTGTATGTCTAATTAAGAGATGTTTGTAAATTTCCATTTTGTTAATAATCAATTTTTAAAAGCCGATATAAAATCTGTTACTACAATCCACGGAAAAAAAACAATGGGAGTTAAATCAATTAAAGTAAATATGTTTTATTAACACTTTGTTTTTTATATATATTAAAGAAGAACACAATAAGATGCTTTCTGCATGTTGCAGAGAGCATCTTGCAGATGTTTAGCGCAAGCAAAAATTCTTAATAAAATTCGCAAATTGTTTGTTGACTCGCCTGGCTATTTAACCTTCACTCATTCTTATGTCGACATAATAATTGTGTCGTTTTTTGTTTAGTGTTAACTTATTGAAATTCAGAGTAGTAAGGGATACTTCAGACTAAAAGCATTCCGTTTCATTGGCAAACATTCATGAAATTAACTTAATGAATCGTTAACTTCTACATCAATATCCTTGTTTTAATATCAACATGGTGATAGGCTAGACCAATAACCATATTACAAGCGGCCCACGAGCGACATCCCTTTCCATTTCATTTGCAATAAATCAAAAACTGCTGAAGCTAACTAAAAGAATTTGCACTTTTCATTTCCCTCTCGGTCAATTTTATCTCGCTAGATTTTAAATATTGACTATATGAATGAAGCCATGTGCAGTTTGCAGTTATTGCAAATTTTTATAATATTATAATATAAGCGTTATGCCATCAACTCCAATTTTAATAACCTTAATTTTTAATACTTAAAAGGTTTTTAATATTATTTAAAGTTTTGCATATTATGTGCATGCATATTTAACAATTATTATCTGATATAGGCAAGGATATCAGGTCATGATTATAAAATCGTTGAATACATTATAACATCTAAACTTTAAATTTCTTTTGATTCGTTTAATTCAAAGCTGGATTGGATAAGTTAAAAAAACATAGTTTAAAGCTATTATATTGTTGTCGAAGATCAATGGGTTGTTTTTGAGGCATAATGATCGACCTTAAATATTTACATGATATATCTTATTTTAAAAATTTAATGAAATGCAATAAATCCAAAGCCTTACATCTCATATCTATAAAATAGTAAGCTATCAACTTCCGTTCATCCTATCTAATAATAACAATAGATTCGACTTACTTGACTAGGCCATTCATTAAATCGAGCCATGTCAGCCGGTCAACGTACCAATTAGTAGTTATACATTTTATTTTTACATCTACATAGAGGAAGAGCATATCGTTTTAATTTAACTCAAATCAAGTATACATTAGGAGGATTGCCTAAAGAACCAGGTGACCTGGCCATATCTTTTTTTAAGTAAAGATACTAAAGTATTAACTAGTTATTTTTTAAGCTCAACTTGGTGTTTTGAGAACGCCTTTGAGTTATTTATTTGTTTACTATTTGGTAAGTTTTAAAAAAACATGAATGCCATATGAAAACAATATGAAATTCATTCAAGTATTTTACACGCTCACTCTTACAAATTAAGAACAGTCAGTGGTAGTAAATAATAATAAAATTCTGGTTTAAAAGACCGGATACTGATTAAAAATGTAAGTAAGTTGAATTTTTAGGTAATAGGAAGATAAAACCTGAATAAACCAATTACTAGTCAGCTTTTTTGTTATTTAGAATTATGCACAAGTACAATATGTAATAAACCATATCAAACGGGTGTAACCAAGTAGTGGAACTAATACGTTTAAAACCTTTAATCGTATTTCAGTAGAA
>JAQFZZ010000511.1:0-17345 GCA_034696405.1 Isotoma caerulea
CTGTATTTCTGCTTTATACTTTATATGGGATGTAAAATGTAAATGTAAAATGTAACCATCTTAGGAAAAACGGTAGGGCTAAGGAAGGAATACTATTTAGTTCTTTGGTTTAGAGCGTCTTTTACTATTGTAGACTTTTCGAATGTAAAACAAGTTGAAATATTTTTACTACTTTAACTGTTAAAAAATAAAAGTAACCCTCCCTATCTGACAATGTTCAAAGATTTCTTTGATATTTTACGTCTTAAATAGAGTAAGGATGTAATTTTGAACTTAACGGTAGAGACAAAAATATATATAAAGTCATGTCGCGTGGAATGGATAATTCCTAAAGGAGAAGTTGAGTACACGTAATGCCTAATTTTTTGCTACACAGACAACTAGAAGGTAGAGAATAGAAAAGTTATCTTGTAGAGAATGGATAAAGAAGGATTCAGGTTTCAAAGACCGTGTATTCGTAGTACAATTTTACTATAAAGTACAACTCTGCTATGAGTAACAACTGAAGAAGGAGAAGAATCCACGGAGAAATGAAATAAAATATTTAAAGAGTAGGAAGACTATGGCTGGAACATTTTGGAGAATTCCTAAATGAGTTCAGAATTCTGAAAGGAAAAGGAAATGATGTCTGAGAATCTCACAGTCCATTTTTTATCACAATACACAACTGACAATACTTTTACTGTTAGCACTTTCACTTCTTTAGTCTTCACTTGAAAGATCCATTCGTGTCGAGCAGATGGTATGGATGGGGTATGATTGGCTTGAAATAAAATAACACATTTGAAAACAACGTGTTAAACTGTTATGATGTTATAAGGTACTGATACAAAAGACTGTGAAGATGTGGATAGGATTTGTTTCTCAACTGCTATTATCATTAGTTGGAAAAGTTGTTGTAGACAATCAAAGTGACTGTAATTGGCTTCTGCAATTAGCGATTGAAGGCTCGCATTTTTTGGAGTAGAGATCATTAAGGTAGCATCAATCGGGGCGTTGGAAATTCACTGGTGAAGAAAATAATAAAAATAGCATGGTGGATACTGCCTTTTTAAACAAAGTGGAAAATTTACAATTTAATCAATAAAAAGGGTGTAAAATTCCTTAATTAATATGATGAATTTTAATTTGAAACTCTTCTGAGTTGTGTAAAATGTTGCCCTTACTGTTAATAGGTTAAATAGCATGGAAAAACAGTTGAAAAAATATCAGTTTTAATCTGAAGATGAACGTAAAAAACAGCAGATATTCTCAAAATAAGCTGAAGTTTAAGTAATTGTTAACAATTGATGCCAGAGATAGTTTTAGAAAGAAATAATTTAAAACTTCAAATTAGACGGATAATTCGAGGTTATAAATTCGAAATTGAAAAAAATTATGAAAACTACCATTTAGTTTGTAAGTTTAAAAAAAGCTTATAAATCCGATTGATTAAGTGCAATACGAAGAGCACATGAATGGATAGGTACATTTTAAAATGCCATTTTGTAAGTAATTCAGTGTCAGTCAATAGAGTAATAAATTTGGGCTTATGACTATCCGTATGCTGTATGAAACATTATGTTTTTGCACTTTCATACTAATTTAATAACCAATTTATTAATTATAACTTTATGAGCCATGAATTTTTAGCAGCTTAAAACACGTTTTTACGCTTATCAATAAAAATGATTTTAAAAATATTAACGTGTAATCATCTTTGCCTAGATGTGATCAGAATTTACAAATAGTGCAATTGGTTCTAACTGCTCCGAAAGTGGTTATCCTTGAACCCAGAATCATTATAAGTTATCGCATAAACGAAGATAAGGCTACTTATTAGATGTAAATAAAATGGAATAAAAAGTTAAATTTCATGTTTGTTTTTATTTGATGATTGAATTGCAGTTCACTAGCGAAAGCCGCTTGAGATGAGCAATGTGTCTTCGAAATCGGTACTTCATCGGCCTTGTCCAGCTGCTGGTTCTTACCTGTTCTCATGTGGTTGTCAGGCAATCAGATGCCTCAAAGAGATTCGATGACGATGACGAGACTCTTCTAGTAGAAACAACTGCAGGTGAGCTTTTCATTCCCATTTACATAATTAAAACTTTTTAATGCCCACCATATACCAATTACGCAAGCTCATCAGATTGAATTGAATTTATTTCTATGTCAAGCGGAATTATAGTCTGAAATTACTTACATCTACAAATATAATTCAACAATTAACAATTAGTAAACTAATTAAGATTATAAATGAAAATAAATATTGACATTAATTTTTCCTGTTGTACATACAGTTGTATGTACAACTATAAAGTTTTTTAAAAGTTTGTAATCATATTTAAAAGTAGCTTTAAAATTTTAAGATTTCGCTTCGTTATTTCCAGTAGGCAATTTTGAGATAAAAGATGTAATACAATTTTGAACCAATAATTTCGCTCATCGAATACTTTTAGTTTTAACAGATCATTTATAAAATGAATAAATCCCCTACGATGATGAGATGACAGCGAAAATAAATGAAACCCCTTGTGGGATTTTCTCTAGTAGACATGATAGGCTGAAAGCGTAGCAAAGCAATTTCATCGACTGGTCGTCTATCCATGTACCATAAAAAACCGTACTGACAACTACCCTGCCAGTGTGTATTCAGAGTGAAAAGTGGAAGGCATAACAGATCTACATGATGGTGCATACCATTACTACTTACAAGAGATAAAACGGATGAAAAGAAGGACATGGAAAAGGAGTTTACGTAGAGCTTAGAAGAGTGAAGCGATCCGTTTCTTTTTCCTCGTGGTCGTTAGACTAATAAATTAAAGTGCCTTTTCCTAGTTTCTTCCTCGTAGTCAAGACAGGAACTCCTGAGGGGTCACTTAAGGGAACAGTTCAGGATTTCAAGGCTTCCAAGATAAATTTCATCTTTCCCTAACCGAATGTCTTAGGGCTAGCTTAGCTACAGGAAGTAAAGAGAAAGCCATTATATAGGGAGGGAAACAATAATCCATACTTTAGAAGATAAATTGTTCTAAGGATTGATTGATAAGATGACTTTTGAAACTTCCAGGATGGGTAAGAGGATACGTGGACACCGCCGCCACAGTTGAAAGACAAGAGGTAGACTGTTGGTACGGAATTCCATATGCCGAACCTCCGGTAGATAATTGGCGATTTAGACACCCGCGACCAATAAAGAAATGGACGGGTGTCAAAGATGCTCGAGATCTACCAAATTCTTGTGTACAAATTATTGACACCGTCTTCCCGAACTTCACGGGTGCCCAGATGTGGAATCCTAACACTCAGCTGAATGAGGACTGTCTATATCTCAACGTCGTCACTCCCAGGTCCGTACTTTTTCACTCTTATAATTTATTTACCATTTATTTTTTATATCAAAATTTACAACTTTTCTAATCTATATTGGTCAAAAATGCAAAGGAAATTTGTCGAAGCTTATGCAATATATATACCCACCATCACCCAACCCAAAGCCCTTGAAATATATTTCAGGAAATAAAAGTTCCAAAAATAGATGGAAAGTCGTAAATAAAGAAAAGCTTTTACCCATCGGTAAAGTCAGTAGTTGCAGTAGTTGTGAGTGGTAGTAGGCAAATTGTTTTCTTCCTTTGGCAGTGAAACGACAACGAAAATAGACATAATAAAGTAAGCTAGAGATGCATCAAGGTCAGTAAGAAAATATACATAAAAGCCAGTTTGATGGGTCATTTCCCAACTATCCCTTACACTTACCGATGTCAATTCAAGGTCAATTAAGTATGAATCAAATAGATAACTGTAACCCAGTACAGTATAGATAAGAGTAAAGGCTTTATTTCAATTTTTCTCTGTAATTTAGAATAGTCATAAAACATTTATTTTTATTTCCTGCTCATCCAGAAGTTGCACACAATTTAATACAACTCGCAATAAAAAGGTATTAGAGGCACTTCATAGGTAATTCTAGTATTAAAAGAAACTAAAAATGCCCATTTTACTTGCTCACATGTACTTTGGATCTTAAAACGGATGGACGTCTTCATAAATCAAGTTATGTTTCTCTGGCCGAATTTATTCATGATTTCCTTTTCAGACAGACTACGAAAGATCGTAACTTATTTTGTTCAAAGTATATCCCATATTATGGAGAAAGTAAGCAAATGGATTTACAAAACTCTGGACCGGAGCCGATGGGTCGGGTAAAAATAAAATGTAATTTTACAATCTGACCTTTTCGATTTCCCTAAGTAGATTATCAAAAAATTTATATACTTGTCTCAAATTTGATTTTGTCTAGACCTGTCAACTATGTTGAAAAACGTTTTTGTTTGAACCTGAAGTAGAAGCTTGTGGAAAATGCACTTTTCAATATACCTAGACAGACCTGTCAGTGAAATACAAAACAATCCTTTTTGTTGTAACTGATTTGGTTATTATTTCAACACAATGTTAGAATTAAATTTACTCTGGTCCAAATTATTAGTTTTTGTTTATAAAACACAGAGTGAAAGTACTGGAGGGAACGTACTGAAAGTATAGGTAAATGGAAATTAGGTATAAGGAATATGTACAAATCCCATCATTTTAGTTGTGTTTTGAGTATAGTAAATTTCAGAAATGTTTTTATTGAGTACCAGTAAAAGTATTTAATTTACTTATGTCGAAGTAATAACAGCTAGTATTGACTTCAGGTTGAAAATTTTTCCTCTATAGGCTGTAAGACGTTAAACTGGATGACTTTGATATAATGTTTTGTTTCTGTTCCTCCTATGGTTCCCCCAGTATTTTTTGTTCTGAAGGGCAAAAGGTGTATATTTCTATTAGTTCCTTAATAATGACCAGAGTGGACTGGTCTAGTTTGTCTAATTTCCAATGGTGGGATATAGTAGATAGATGAGGACAAATTTATCTGAGTGAACATCACCTAAATGTTCGTAAGTTTGGCTGATGGAAAGTAACGGGGCTGAGACGAGTCAGTCAGAGTTCGAAATTTAGTTTGGGCAGAGAAAGTAAATGGGACAATAAAAGAGTATCGTAACATCGTAAGTGTAGAATACGGACGGGTGAAACAAAACAAAGCAATTGTGTACGAGTCCCAAATGAATTTCAAGTCTGGAAAAAGAGAAAAATAACCCATGCATGCCCTGTCTGGCCTGGCCTAGCTCTCTCTGACATGGTACTTGGTTGCTGATCATGGTTCCTCCTGATACATAGGCTCTAGTTGATATTTCTACTATTTGTTGTAATATCTACAAAGTAAAAGTAAAGCGAAAGCCCTTGTGCTTTCTCCCAACCTGGTTGGTGCTTTGTTCAGCAATTTAATGTACGAGTGTGCCATACTTTTCTACTACTACAGAGAGAGAGAGAGAGAAAGAGTAATAGAAAGGAAAGTAAGAGTATATAGTAGTGGCATTAGTCGAGTCCCTAAGCCCAATATTTATAGCTTGATGTGTACAAGAAGATTGCAGGTGTCTGTAGTTTATTGCTCAAAATGGGGTTTTCAAATCTCTTAATTTACTGAATTGTGCTATTTTACCCGACTCCCCAGTTCCAATTTCTACAGTTCCAACAATAACTACCTAAGAGTATCCTAAATCCGGATAAGAGTATATAAATGTGTTGTTCCTCATGCATGCATTGCGTATTAGGTAAATTGTACTAGGACGAGGAAAGGGTGGTGGTGGCACTCCCTTTCCGGTGCGGTACATAAAACGTGAAAGTAATATCACATAGTTTATAATGTAGACTCAATGAAGGACGCTGCATGCAGCAGACCCAGGACTTAAGAGGTATTATAGTTAACATGCCTTGAAAAGAAAACAAGTACACACTTCAAGGCTGGGTTGGTTGGGTGATGTGAAGCTTGTGCCTTTTAATACAATATAAAGGTGTAGGATGTGATGTTATGCATTATGCATACGTGTATGTATTTTGATAGTTTGAACTTTGAAGAAAGTAAAGTAAATATTATGTCTCTAATTGAATTTTCAGACGTCGGGACAGAAGTAAGAAGCTTGCGGTGATGGTATGGGTGTATGGAGGAGGATTTTATTCGGGAACATCCACGCTGGACGTGTATGATCATCGGACGCTTGCAGTGACAGAGGATGTGGTGGTAGCTTCAATGCAGTACAGGGTTGCCTCCCTTGGTTTTCTCTACTTTGGTACTGCCGACGTGCCTGGGAATGCCGGAATGTTTGACCAACTCATGGCACTTCAATTCATTAAAGCTAATATTGAGCGTTTTGGAGGCGATGCGGACAATATCACGTTGTTCGGAGAGTCTGCCGGGGCTGTTTCGGTCTCCCTTCATCTTCTAAGCCCACTCAGTCGAAACCTGTACAACCGGGCTATTCTTCAGTCTGGAGGTCCTACGGCCGAATGGGCCATCATCCCTCGTGAAGAGTCCATCCTCAGGGGTCTTCGTCTTGCTGAGGCTGTCAACTGTCCTCATGACAAAAACAGGTATGTTCCTTCAGAGAAAGCACACTTTCCCTCTTGTACTCAAAGTGCAATATGTCAGCCCATACTACTACCTCTTGTTCAGTGCTTACTACCTTTTGCTATTTGTGCAAATACAAACTACACTTATTTCCTATCATCAGATGAAAACAGACCAGTAGACTTTGTCAACTGGATAGAAACTCTCTTCTACATTTCAAAAGGCACTTCTTCCCAATTCCTCCTGTCAGTTGCAATGACATTTGACATCCTCTTCTTTACTGTACAGTCAACTTCTTCAGGGCTTACTTTCCTTGGCCTCTTTAATGTTTGAGCATGTAGCAAGAAGGATCAACTGGAGGCTTCTAAGTATTTATTTCTTTGTAGTGTAGAGCTTGACAGAGAGACTTTTACTATAAAAACATTGCAATGATTTTATATATGTAGAACTATAGAAATCTATCTAAAAATCAAAAACAATGCTGCTTTTCTAATCGTTCTACTTTAATGCATAATTAAATTGCTGTAAAATGCTTCCATAAATTATTATAAATTATTTTTTGTAATGTACAGATGAAGTATTCATCCAGTCGCTATTAAAATTGGATGAACATAAGTTTCTGGAAAGTGAAATTAGAAATTTCTAAATCCTCATCAATGTCATGCATAACTGACTTAGGCGTAATTATAAAAGCTGTTTAAGACCAATCGTTTTAAAGCTGAAACTCTTGTAGTTAAAATATTACTAAAATTTTCAGCGTCAGAAATCTGTAAAGAACCCATTCCCGAATCGAACGAATAGATTTATTAACCAAAAAAGTATGTTGACCAATATTTCAAAGATAAGCATCAGTATTAAGCCCCAAAACATAATTTAACCTTTAATACCCCTGCAATAGTCTCCCCTAGTTGTTTATGTGACTTCCTAAGAAAATGGGAATGGCTGGGCTGACCTCGTTGTAAAAGTAATATTTTACCAATTATTCACGGCTTTTCCCAGTTTGTTATTACCATTGTGTCGATTTTATCGATTTAATGATAACTTCTAAGCTTTCCTCATGTACAGCGTTAGTGTTAGTAAACAGAACAAGTTTAAATCACTAGAGTCGTTGAATACTTCAGTCCAGCCCTGTAGTAGAGCACAGAGAAAGCAAGGTGAACGTATGCATCGTACTTATCGTATCACGTAGAAGCGAAAGAGCAAGGAAACAAGAAGATTACCAATGTCTGAAGGAAAGCAATAAATAGGATTTACTAACAAGCAAGCAATAACTAAGAACAAGGTGGAATGGGTCATGCAAGGATTAAAATTGTATGTTAGGACCCAAAACGAAAGGACCTGACCGGATTTGCTCTTTTAAGCTTTAACTTCATACTATTCCGGTTGTTACTTTTACTATATGTTCATTCACATAGTAAATATACTATTTGCACAGGCAAGGACTACAACAGAAAAAATACAACCATTTCTTCTTTCTTATCTCATCACGATTTTATATTGAAAAGTAGTTTTTTTAACGGAAAAGCAATTTGCTCAGTCAATTCGGAAATAAATTGGATGGACACAAGTTTGCTTCGTTTGGAATTGGACAGCTAGGAAGGAAACATTGACTTGCTTATAAATTGCTTACTCTTTGCTTAGCTTTCCAAACCGTATTTTGAAGGTAGGAAATCAAAATATAATTTTGTGTATAGTTAAAGTTCATACACATGCATAATATAATCGCATTTTCTTTTTGGAGCTTTCACGACTTTCACCAACGGGCCATTTTTTGCTTGTTTGAGTTCCCAGGCCAAAATTGGCCCATATTAGAGAAAGGAATGTTAGGTACGGGTCGGTAATATGATAAGTTTGAATGTTAAAAATAAAGGAAGTTGTCGGAAAAATTATTTCGCTTTACTGCTGTGGCATTAAAGTTGCTAAGCCAAAAAAATTTATTACATGTAGATTGATATGACATTTTTAATTTTTAAATCTTACAAGTGATAATTCAGTATGAAAAACATGTCGAAGATAATGTTTAAATTAAAGTTTATTTATATTGTTTCAGGCTACAAGACGTGGTTGCCTGCCTGAGGACGGTGAATGCAAGTGACCTAGTAGTAAAAGAATGGGGAACACAGGGAATTTGTGAGTTTCCATTCGTGCCAGTACTGGATGGGTCATTTTTGGACGAGATGCCATCAGTGGCCTTGAGAAATGGTCACTTTAAACAAACGCCTTTACTCCTAGGGTCAAATACAGAAGAGGGAAATTATTTTATCATCTATTATTTGACCCAGTTGTTCCATTTGAAGGAAAATGTTCTCGTTAATCGGGAAGAATTCCTTCAATCTGCTCGCGAACTCAACCCTTATCTTAATAATGTTGCCAGACAGGCTGTTATCTTCGAGTACACTGACTGGCTCAATCCTCACGATCCTGTCAAGAACAGGGATCATTTGGACAAAATCGTTGGGGACAAACATTTCACTTGCAATGTCAACGAGTTGGCCTTGAGGTTACTTTTTTTTACAATATATAACAAAAGCTCTAGAAATAAAACTAAGGATGATTTTGGGATTTATTTTGCAGGTATGCCGAAACCGGTAACTATATATATTACTATTACTACACCCACCGGTCGACAACACATCAATGGCCTACGTGGACAGGGGTTATGCATGCAGATGAGATAAACCTTGTCTTCGGAGAGCCCCTCAACCCTCAACATAAGTACAGTCCTGATGAAGTAGAGCTCAGTCGTCTTATGATGCGATATTGGGCAAACTTCGCCAAAACTGGGTAACATTCAGATTAACCTATTAAGGTATTTTTTGAACATTTTAACTGTAATTTGTACCCCCCCCCACAATGACTGTATAGTAACCCAAGCCTTTATCCTAATGGATCGTGGAACAAACTGTACTGGCCAGTTCATACAGCGTATGGACGGGAATTTTTGGAATTATCTGTAAACTCAACTAAGGAAGTGAAAGTCGGACGAGGTCCGAGACTCAAACAGTGTGCCTTCTGGAAAAAATATTTGCCGCAGCTAGTGCAAGCTACTGGTATGTTTTACCCTGTTTAAATTTAATACGTTAGCCATACAAATATTTGAAATATACGATTTTTGGTCTTGCTAGCAAATATTGGATTTGTAGAGAAAGACAAATGTACGGATGCTGGCGTAAAGGACCGGATTGTCTACGGGGATTTGGTGATCGCACTAGGTATCGTTTTAGTCGTGGCATTAATTATTCTCACTATAATGCTCGGAGTCTACTTCCTTCATCATCGGGGTCGGCGGCAATGATGAGCCTAGTATAATTAAATGAACTATAGATAATTAATAATTACCTAGTCAAATACTTGACAAGTCCTTCTCCTCAGCCCTTCTCAGGCAAATCAAACTCAATATCGTGTTGTGTCGCTATATTAATATTATTATTATCATCTCTAACATCCTTCGTCTGTAGTCATACTCGTATATATTTTTTCAAAGGAATCCATTTCCTAGTTTTAGAAAAATTAACAAAAATAATTTATATTTATTAGAATCATTATTGTATTTAGTTACTCATTACTTACCATTATTATTATTTATTGTTCTAAAAGGTAGTGGAAAGCTATCTATCTACCATAAGTAGATAAATTTTAGGTATTATTTGATTCAAAACGTAGCTGAATTTTGTTAGTGGCTTTTGTTATTATTGTTATTAAACTGCTTAAAACAAGTGCAGGGTGACCCTTAAGTCGTACTCACCATACATATAGTATGGTGTGAATCCTTTACCAAATATAGTTCCTATCTAACTTACATTATACAAGAAATTTTGCTTCCTTCTTAAGGGTTATCCTGTACTGTAAAAACTAACCTTATATAAAATAGGGGCAGAATTAATATTGTCACTCACAAACTCACAACCTAACATTTGACCTTTGCTAACTTACACCTTGTAATCTCCTCTATCTACCTTATCTTAAAAAAATTAGTGGATTGATAAAATCCACGAGATTTTGTACAAAAAACAAGGGCATGAACACAAAAAAGAAAGACTTTCATTCCTTTCCTATTTCAGCCTCCATTGCCATTGCCAATGCCATTTTGCTGTCCCATTGACGAGATTTGGATGATAAGTAAGCTCTATCAATATCTACCAATGAATGATGACCGATCGCCTTCTTCACTATTCAAGAGAAATTCTGGATCATTTCGTCTACTATTTCTATCAAAAAACAAATTACTCTCAACTTATCCACACTCTACTCTGCTACTACAGTTTTAAAAAACTACCTATTCAAGTATAAATCAATCAGCTATATTACACAACTATAATAATATGATGAAATGAATATTCACCAATTATTATTATTGTATCACCTGTCCTGTAATAATCGTGAGATCTGCAAACAAAAAATCCAACCCAACCTACCCGAAAAATAATCATTGTACTTTGTACCAATTTCCAACTTCCAGCTCTGTATTGTAATTTTAATATTATTATACTATGAGCAATTAATTTACTACAAGTAAAAATTATTCATCTATAAAGAAAGTCAAAGAGATGATAAGTGAATCCAAAGAGAAACTTGTTCTTTTTAAATACAAATTGTCCTTTAAACTTCACTTCTGAGAAATAATCTACCTCCAATGATATTTTCCATCTGTGTAAAAAAAGATTCCAAAATTGAATCGAAGATGATAGTGAAATTTCACAGGATAAATTATAATTGATAGAAATAATATACGAATGTATTTACATTATGATGGATCTCATTGCATTGAGAGTGATCATTGTTGTTATTGATTGTTGCAGTTTGACCTTCTATACTGTCACATCTAATAATCGAATAATCCAATCCAGTTCTGCTGGTCAGGCTTGAACTTACGTGTAGTTTAATTATTCTTATTATATTATACGATACGAAATGAAAGGTGCGAAGAGTGTCATCCAACCCAAATACTAAAACTCCATTAATCCTTAATCCATTAATCCAATCCAGTGGAGTGGAGTGTATCTTGAGAAAATACTGCTGGGGTGGGGGCATGAATGGCATGATCACAGTCAGTGGTGGTCTGGTCTGTGCACTCAAGTTCAATAAGATAAGACTTACAATTAGAAGATAATCATAGGGATAAATGTGCTGATTAAGCCTGTTGCATGAACTCCGTACTGTATTCTGTATTGTATGTCGAATTCCTCCTGTATGACACAAACCTCCGGATATGAAAAGGGAAATTGCCAAGTCTAGAGGCATTATACCACATTACAAGAATGACAATTAACAATGTCACCTGCGACTTGCGACCAAAAATTATAATATTGTAACCTTTATTCATAAGGTATAATAATAATGAGAGGATCTTCTAAAACATATCATATCATACCGGTGTAGGGAGACAGAGAAGAATTAAAATTTTAAAATTAATTAATGTGAGTGTAGAATCGTACCGCACATACATGAAGAATGCACAAAGAGTTTCAACAATAACCGTAGACCGTGTTAAAGCGTTTTTGTGTATTCATTCTTAATTCTAAGGTCATTGTTGTAATAAGATAAGAGTTAAAAAAGGCAATGACTGCTACATCGAAGGGATGAGTATTTACTGAAAGTAGGTTTTGAAAAATAATAAAAAACCGAAATTCGGCCGGACCGACCGAAACTCGCCCTTCTAGTGAGATATTTGCACACAACATGACACATAATATTATCAAGCAATGCTTTTGCAAACCATGGTACTTTTGTGTAAATAATACAAAAATATGTACTATGGTAGATTGCAAAAGTTCTGCTAAAATAAATAAGGTGAAAGTTAAAGTGTGTTTTGATGTAAGGTATTAGAATCTCGAGCTTTTCAAGACGATGATGAATGAGATGATGGAGCTCGTTATTTGTGAATTTATTATTGTAATATTATAATATGCATTATAATACATAAAGTATAAATTACTTAGTTTTTATTATTATACATTGTACTACGCGTATTTATACATTACGAGGGACCTCTACGCATCATACGTAATGGTTTAATTGCTCCGAGCAAGAAAATTTGTCCTAAATTCTAAAGACAAATTAATTAATTCATTAATGAGCCCAAAAATGTAACGAGACATATCAACTCATAAAATACAATTTGGTAACTACCTAAACTCCTACTACATACTTACATACCTACAACAGCAACTAAACATATCAAGTTCAGCTAAATATTACATTTCAATTATGGTCAGGCAGTAAATTTACTTCTAGATAGGAAAAGGTTAGTCAGGAATGACTACCAACTATCAAGTGTCAGTCAGGATGAAATAAATTAATTGAAAAAAGAAGGTGAGTTTTTCTTGGGGGAGAGGAAAATTAATAATTTAATATAAATAGAAAGTAAGCAAGGCAGCTGATATAAAAGAGTAAATTGATGATGCAAAATAATACAATACATATCATGAAATCATATCTTTAAACAATAAGGCAACTGTGTAAAAAATGTATCAAATTATCAAAAAGGTAATATAAAATAAAAACTTAAAGATTTGATATAGTACAGAGGAAAAAAAAGATAAAAAATTAATCATATTTACGCTAACCAAGAAATAGGTACTACTCGTTCATGTAATATTTACACTGTCGTAAATAGGTAGACAATGAAATCGAATCAAAGTACCGGAATTTTTCAACAAATAAAATTAAGACGTAAAATTAATTTACATTTTAAACATTTATTGCTATTGTTAGGTCCGCCATAAAGATAAGAACTTCGTATTCTTGAATACAAAATTAAAACAAGGTGCTATATCAGATTTTACGTATGTATAATATTCAATCAATACGTGATCAACCTATTGTAATAATTATTAAAAGCCTATTCCTTTAACATTTAAAATTTCAAATATTTTAAATGTTTTAAATATTTTATTTTTTCCCTTAATCTTCTAACAATTTTACTATCCGTTGGGCAAAATTATCAAAGAAAAAAAACATACTTATACACTAAACTACTATAGTTCTACCACCTACGAATAAAAAATAAATAGCACTGTGTCTAACGTCTTCTGAGATTATTATTGTTCTTCTACAGAGTTCAAAACTACGTCTCTATTCTATACTTAAACATCTACCTAATATTATACAAATTATTCTTATTGTGTATTTTAATTACTATATTGTTCACTCTCTCTGAATAATCGTTCATAATCAAAGTCTGCTTTCGAGTTTGAAAGTTCCAAGAAATCAAATCACATACTGATTCATCCATTTCACACATATCAATCTACACAACTCAATATCCAATAAATTCATATCATTCATTCAATATAATTTTTAATTTGCATTCAGTTAACCAGTTTAACCAAACCTATTGAAAATTTATAAAGGAAACCAACCTAAATGCAATTAAGTAGTAAAAGATAAAAATTGTCATCCGTATAAATCAACATACATATCAAGAAAGCAACCAAAGAAAGATTAATAGTAAAAAAAACTATTGTTATTTAAATTATTATAATCATTCAATAAAACTATTGGAAATTATACTTCCAAGCCTTTAATCTTTAAAGAAAACTATATAAAACTACCTATTTGAATATTGCTACACTATAATAAAACTTCAATTATTACTGGACAGCTATTGATGACATGAAGAAACTAAATCTAGTAGACTTATTGTTATACATTATTTATTATTATTATTAATCTCACTTCATTCTCGTAACAATAAATAATTATGATTGCTACCAAAAAGGTGATAAAATAAAATCTAAAATCACCTACAGTTAAAAAATTGTATTCAGCCACACTAGCCATTTCTAGGGATAATGTTCTCATCACCTAGCAAAAAATAATTATATTATTATTAAGTCTCTCTTCCAAATCAGTTGAAAGAGTTACGTGTAATAAGCGGGTTATCACATTAGTTGGTTAGTAATTCTTGAGACATTTTAAAATAATAATTATAATAAAATACCAAAATCCTTCCCGATATTTCAGAACAAATATTATATTTATGAAAGATTTCATCAGAATTCCAATATTCTAACTAATTGGCAAGTTCCGTAATTTCTTTATTTTTTTTCAAAGTTAACATTTCAAAATTTTAATCAACGCATGATCCTATCCTTACTATATTCATTCATATTGTGAAAGGATGATGATGAAAGTAAACACTGCCAAGGAAATCTGCACTTTTTCAAACTGATGCAATTCTTCTAGCATAATATGACAAATTAAATTTAACACGATGCTGCTAAATAACTAATTAAGTTTTAGTAATTAATAAATTTATACTAAAAGTAATACTAAGTATTGTCTAAACTAACAACTAACCAATTGTTCGTTTCTGTTAAATTTAAACCAAAACCCAACCTACCCCAAAATGGATGGAAACCTCTTGTAGACGCAATTAAATAAAAAATTGTTACAAATTCTTTAGAATCATATTATAGCTACCTAAAACCTAGCCACAATTCCAAATAATATTAAATCTCATGCTGAATATACCTTAACCATCTCCCACACTTATTTATCTCGTAAATAAATAATGCTAAATGAGTATGGTCCGATCAAGACCAAAAAATAAATATTTAAATTGTCTTATTAAATTAAATCACTATTCCCAACCCAATACCATCGATCGTATTACCCAATTTAATTCCATACCATTAGGTCGTTTTAATAACCAAAAATGCGAGTCAAATACAATAAAAAATAAGAAAATACATTATTACATTTACAAAAAAGTTAATTGAATTGCTCCTCGCTACGCTGCACGTAAATATTAAATAAATAAATACATAAAACACATTGATATTGATCCAAAATCAAATTTGCCTAAATGAACTTCAATACAGAATAAAAATTCAGACATTAAATTTAAAATGATGCATAATTAATTACCTAACCTTAACTTACCTTACATTATCGTTATGAATTTAATTATAATGAAGATAATATTAAATTATCACAAAAAACTGAATTTGAGGTTCAATAACAATACCTATTACATAACTAACTTAAACATAACCATTATAAAACAGTAGCCGTATGTCCTACAGAGACTTTTGACTTAATTGTAAGTAAGAAATGAAAAACTAGACTCTAGCCCTTTTGTTACGGAAAATCGACGACGACATTCAACTTTAGGAAAAGCCCGTTAGGACGTGGTCACAATTATTATATCACAATAATGTGTAATAAATATTATCTAAAAATATATATCTACTCTATAAATATCATTATTTATAAGAATTAATGTTTTTGTATAAAAAAAACTGTAACGGAAAGAAAGACAACTTTCTGCTTGTTGCATTTACAATTGTTTTAAATGTTTAATTAAATTCAGTAATTAGAATTTAGGTAATTTGCATTTAATTTTATTTTATTGTGAATATTACGTCCATACATAATAGGCAGGTATGATTTGTTCAAAGATGTTTTGTACACAAAATAAGCTTTTGCAATATTAACAGAACAAATAAATCCCAAAGAGAAATTATACATTTTTATTTATCTTTTAAACTATTTTTTTGAGACCTGGGGAAGGTGCAATAAGTTTAAATTTTTTTAAAGAAATTCATTCAAAGCTCTACTTTAAGTTTTATTGCGGAAAATTATGTTAAAACGAGTATTTTATGTTGCATAATTATTTTTAAACCATTGAAGTGTTGTAAATTGTAAATTTTACTGTGAAATAAAATCCGAAGGTATGTAAAGCTAAGGTCTTGAAGGTAGTGACTAGAAAGCTACTACTATTCTATTAATACTGCTGCTGTTATTAAAATCAAAACGGTATAGGTATGATAATGTAAAAGTATAATATATTATTTATATTTAAAAGGAAAACTGACATGTGGAAAGATAATATCATTTGCTATCGGTTAGAATTAGTAAAAGAAAAAGTGTGAGAGATTTTTAGTACGTTGTATAAAACAGCTGAGTTATCAATGATACAATAAACGCAATGATGTGTCATCTTGGGCTGATGATTATGATTGAAAATTGAAACAATAAATAATTAGTTTAAAGTGTCTCACATTCAACATTATTATTCACTATTGTAGAAGGAATTAAGCCAGTTACAATACGGAAACAATATCATTTCATTCATGTAAGTAGAAATTGATTCGGTCTGAAATACATTTATAACTGCATAGATTTTTTAATGTAGGATTTTAATAATTTTTTATTTAATTGAAAAAAAACACTTGGTGCTGTGAATTTATTTCTTCTTCTTCAAAGGTGCAGATAATGAACTGAATAATTATTAAGTACGGAGTGTCAGGCATTATCGTTATAAATCCTATATTGAAAAAAATTATACTATATCGTATCTTGGGAATTTGGAAGAGATTTTCAAAGAACTTAATTTTTAAAGATGTTCAATACCATATTTCATTGTTCATGTTGACATTTTGAAATGCGGTTCATTTAGGTGGATATAATAACTTTAGACTGCTAACATAATAATTACTGTAATTATTATAGTCTAATTTTAAGATGTAATGTGTAATAATAATAATAATTTGTTAGGTTTTGATTCTAGATAGACATTGAAGATTGACGGACGACAGATTTAGTTTAAATTGATTTGATGGTGTTCTACAATACTGCAATTTAGCTGTAGATAATAAAGAATAGAATAAAATAAAACTGCATAAAAATATTATGTAATGTAATAAAATAATAATAAATTGTCTGTAGCAGAAAAAGCTAATAATAATAATGATAATTACTACAGGCGACAGTTTGACGTAAATGTAAGTGTATCTTTTATGGCATAATGATGATAAATGATGAATAGTCTTAAGGTACTACTACTATATTATTAAACTAACTACTATGAGAAAATTATTAATCTATTAAACATTAATTGTCAAGAAAACAACGCTTGCTAATAGACAAATTTATAAAATTGCTTCCGAAATAAAACTTTTGGAAAAAATTT
>JAQFZZ010000512.1:0-17325 GCA_034696405.1 Isotoma caerulea
AAAAATTATTTTCTCTATTTTTATTTATCCATTAATTAAGTGTGAACAATTTTGAGCCACTCTGCTCTTCTGTATTAATACACAAGAAAAATCTCCATCATCAAATCCGTTTCAGCAAACACACAAGTTTGCTGATACCTGAAATTTTATAATTTTTCTATATGATTTCTAATTTCATATTAATTTATATTATCATGTTCAATGCTTTTAAGCTACTTTCAATTAATTTGGGCTCAAAGAATTTTCAAAATAATCTATTTCAAAAGGATCGCCTAGTAAATTTTGCACCAATTAAATATTCAGAGATTTCTCTAAATTTTGAGTTTTTAGATATTACAAAAATTTTACATTTCCTAAGCATTTTCAAATTTTTTACATTTTTTAAATTAATTTTTTTAATTTGATTTTTAAAAAATGTACATTTTAAAGAGATTTAGAAAATGTTTTTAAAAATTTTAATTTTTTCCAAAATATCATGATATGATAGTTTAATTACTCAAACCTTGAGACAGATGGTCCTTTACCGTAGACTGTTAGCCTCCACTGTAAAGGATGATCTCTATTCGGTATTCGGGAAAGTAAAATGGGAAATCCCCTTTTTACTTCCACTTCCATATAAACTCATATTGGCTTTTTGTATTATAAAGAATGTTCAGATATGGTTTGCCGAGCCTACAATCCACAATACATTTTCATAAATCCAGCTGACTTTCACTTTGAATTTAGTTCTTTACACATCTTCGTTTTGTTGTCTCATCAAATCAAAATGTTCACGAACATTTTTAACTAACAACTCAAGTTTATGCTTTTCTACAAGAATTTATAATACTATCCCAAAAAACAACCACAATAATAATAATCCTTTTACATACAAAGTTCATTTTTAAAAAGTTACAAAAATGTTGGTTTTAATTTTTTGTAGTCTTTTTCAACCATGAAAATACCACAACTGTAGCACATCAAAAGTTTGACAAGACGTTTTCATTGCGTGTTACGCATAGCATTATTAGTTAAAACGTCCA
Organism: Isotoma caerulea; assembly: GCA_034696405.1. NCBI lineage: Eukaryota > Metazoa > Arthropoda > Collembola > Entomobryomorpha > Isotomidae > Isotoma > Isotoma caerulea. The sequence goes on from JAQFZZ010000512.1 coordinate 1,023, forward strand.
CATTCCATTCCAAATTATTACCTTACATTAATTACCAAAGCATGGCGGTACAATTTTGTTGAGATCTTTCGCAAATGGAGATCACCTTAACTAATGCTTTAATGGACATAAATAATTATTTAAAAAAGCTGTGTCGAAATATAAAATATGTAAAAGTCATATAATACAGCAGTTGACTTTCCTGTGACTTTTACTGATCTTTCAATTTGAAATCTCAAAATGACATTTGACAAGACAGTGGAGGTGTTAAAAAAGATAGTAATTTCTCCCCAACCAACACATCCGGCGGATAGAACTTTTCCACTTGGTGAGACTGTTGAAGAAAAACTTGTTGAAAACCTTATCCTAGGCCCGTGGTCGGTAACCAACGACTTAAATCCAACTGGTTGCTCAGCAGCAGAAATAGAAATAAACCTCCGTCACTGTGCATTTTGTCTGAGTGAAGTGACCCACAAGGATGTGACAAAGTGTCAAGGGTGTGGTCGACGAGCCTATTGTTCAGATCTGTGCAGAAGGAAAGATTTAGAAGAAGACAAAATTCACAGTCCAAGCCATGGGGACTGGTGTCAACTTCACTGTGGCGAGGAAGACCTTGACTGGGAAGTAAGAAAAACGCCAAACAAAGGGTCTGGAGTTTATGCGAAGCGTAACTTACCCGGGTATTATAGGATTATGGTGGACTGGGAACGCCCAGATGATGATCCACTTGTCAAAACTTTGGAGCCACAAGGAGGCACTAAACAGGACATCATAAGAACTAACTCTTTTTTAATTCCTTGGAAAAGAGGAAGGGGTTACATGGGCATGGGCACTACACCAGCTATATTCTTGAGGATATCTCGCATAAACCACAGTTGTCATGCTAATGCATGGCGTATCCATGACCGATACTATAAAGTTAGTCTTTTCAAACTCAGTTACTTTTCCTATTCAGCCCGTTTTCAAAGTTTTTGATGAAAAATTAATTATAATAAAATCTCATAGGAAGACAAACAAATTCTTTGAATGAACCAATCTTTTGGAATTAATAAAAATAAATCATTCATGTATCAATGTTTATGAAAGTTTCTTGTTGAATAAATGTTCGTTGGTTTTATTGCATGACATGAAAAAAGTCAAATTTGCATGACATGAATCTCCCCGCATGAATTACATGAAATTAAAAAAACTGTAAAATTCAATTAATTGAGGTATTGGCCACTAAGCCTTCAATTGATCATAAACGTTTGTAGTACGTACTTTATCAATGAGTTTTATATGAATCATGTGCAGGTGTGCATGATTACTTTTCTTTTTCATTATTTTTTAATTTTTTCCTTAAATTCATGTACATGCATGCACATGACCGTTGGGCCGAAACGCAACAAGAATTTTGTAAATGAACATATAACATTAGAAATTGCCACATATGACACAAGAATTATTCAATAATCTTATACACAAGTTATTAAAATTAATCTCTTTGAATTTTTTAGAAAATGATAATAGTTTCAAAAAGGGAGATTGCACCCGGAGAGGAGATCACTTGAATATCATCCAATTAATGATCTTAAGATCAGAGTTCAAACGACAGATTATCATCGGAAAACACTTTGGAGTCATTGGAAAATCATATGTCTGTGGGGTTGTAAATGTTTTGACAAAGGACTTGATAAAAAGTTGAGAAAAGCTCGAAAACTTCATACAGAAATCCTCAACTTCCAGAGGGAAAATTATGTACCGCGTTCTGAAATGGACACTTTGTCAAGACTTTCTGAATGGATGGATTTAAATGAAGAATTGGAGACACCGCCTGATGAGATGAAGCCAACTCTTATTGATGGTTTTAAAATGGCAATCCAAAGACGCGCTACTCTTCAACTTGCCAACTGGTACTTAACACAGTTGATAAGAATGTACGAAACAGTTTATTCACCCGAGTCGGAGGAAGTGGAAAGGTGGAGATTGTTTAGAGATTCTCCTGAGGAATATCCTCACTATTGTACTATGGGCAAAAATAAACGGAACAAACCATATCTTTGGAGGATGGGCATTGGGTTTTTTTGGAAAATGGATTGGATTTAATGCCAAAAATTCATATTCACATAATGTTGCAGACAAGAAAATCTCATAAATAAAAAAATTGACTGACAAAACTTCTAATTTGACTGATGAATTAGAATATCTGCACTGATGTTTTCATATACTGACAAAGTATTCAATTCCACTGATTTCTGGTTTGATTTTAACTAACAAATTAATTTAATTTGCGTTGAAAAAGATTTATTTGTTTTCACAGACGAAAAACATTAACCCTTAACAGTTTAAAAATGTCAAAATGTTTTAATTTATAAGTTCTAAATGGTTTAAAGTTTATTTGACCTTATACAAACTTGTTAAATTTTAAGTTAAAAGATTTTTGTGTTTATTATAAAAAAAATTGAATTTTGATTCAAAATGAAGCCATGAACATGATTTTAAATCAATTATGTGCATATATACTTAATACTTTACTGGATAATCATAAGATATGACTGTGAAGCTGTGTTGCGCATCAATAGAAATAATTTCGGTAGCCCAATTATCGTAATGTTTTCTGATTAAAACTGCAAACTGTTTTTTCTTTTTTCTATTGTTCTTTTTTTATAGAGAAATATTTAGTGCTGATTACTGATATGTTATTGCTGTTATATATCTTGCTGAAAAAAAAGATATATTGTTTAGTGTATTTTATGTGGGTTATATTTAATCGCCAGTCAAAATGAATAGTATGATCAGCTGATATGCAATTGTCAGTTAAGATTGCTAAAGGTATACTCGGCAGGTAGATATGGAGATCGGCTCGGTGATAAGATTTGAAAGGGGCAAGGTATTTACACACTGCTAGAGATAGTCACTATCTTAGATAGAATGGTTTACTGCAATACCCTTGGAATAGATAACTTGGTACGGGTGGGTCTTCATGAAGTATTTTTTAGAAAATCTTGGAATGCAGAAAAAGTGAAATATTAAAGTAAATATTGCTATAAATTGGGAATTTTTAAATGAAAAATATTTAATAAAATGGTGATAAATTGATTAAACAAAAACAAAGTGTTTCATTATAAATAAATATACGATCATGAATGAATGAAATTTGTTTTGTTGAAATTGCAATCCGATATTTTAGCCCGGAAAGGTGAGAAACGGTATTTTTCAATTTCAAACCTTAAAATCGTGTATTTAATCCTATTTCAATTGGGTGTCTTCCATTGAATAAGAATTGTTCATTTTAATTCGATTTTACATATGAAAACACCTGTACTCCAGTGCAGCTTTGCACAACCCCACCTCAACCTGATTATTTGCTGTCTTCATAACAATCATTTAATTATTGTTAATTTTTAAACCCCACTGTTCAATCCAGAAGTACTTCCCCCCATAATGGACTACGTTTGAACTATGTAAAAAAATTAACTAAATTGGACGATTTTATTACCCCGAAATCGTCACCCTATCACCCTAACAGAGTCTTGGGATATTCATAAAATCAAAAATTCTTTTCCTATACTTTCCCTCCTACTAAAATTCAGCTAATTCGGATGATTTGGGTCAAACCCGCTTAAGGGTCATTATATTAAATCTAAATCTTATCCTTTTGACAATGACAAACATACGGGTACGTACGGACCTGATGATCTCATAAGCTCTCTGTCTTGGGCTAAAAAGACACGAAGAAAAGGCTAATTTGAAAAATAGTAGATGATCGATGGTCGCTATAACAAAAAAGCTCTGAGCCAACGTGCAACTTCAGAGATTCCTAAAATATTCAAAAAATTCCAAATCATATTTATGAAGTGTGAATTCTCCTGAAAACTTCCTCGCTTCTCAAAGTCCATAAATAATAATAGACTAAAGATAAGATGGCCTTATCATCTTCACCCTTTAATCTCCTAATAATCCTCTTCATAATTTCCAACGTATTTTTCCACCACTCGGATGGAACGGATAAGACTAAATGTGACGCCAAGTGTGAAAAGGCAAAGAAAGACGCAACTGCAGATAAGAAACCAGCAAAACCCACAGAACCTCCAATACCAAAAACAGCCTCTTTTAATGGTAACCCAAATTTTTTAAAAACTTTAAAATTTCATTTTAAATCTTCCATTTAAATTTTAAAAAACAGATTGGCAAACATGGGAAGTACAATTTCCGCAGTGTAATCCAAAAACAAATCCAAATCTGAGTCCCATACACATTGACACAAAGTCGGTTGAAGTTTTGAAAGATGTGCAGACCCTTATCGTGTACTCGGGGTCACCCACCGCCACAGCCCAAGGTGCTTTCACCTTCTCCAGTTTTTACGCCACGGATGGAGTCCGTATCGAAGCAAGTAATGTCTCACTCACTCTATTTACATTTATTAAGTAGCGAAAGCTGCTTTATGAGATCGCTCTGTCTGTCCGTCCGTCTGTCCGTCACACCAATAACTTTCGAACGCTTAGAGATAATCGCGCGAGGTTTTTTGCTCTAGATTTCTCTGGTCGCAAAGACCTTTGGTATTGAAAATCAGTCAAAGGTCAAAAAAGGTCATTTTTCACATTTTATATCATTTGATAGCTCTGGAAAAGTAGATTAAAATATGAAATGATATTCATGTTCTATGATGACTATTGATGACCCCTAAGGTCATAATGTCAAGGAGGTCAAGGGTCAAAAAAAGCGAAATACAATTTTCGTATGTTTAGATAGATTTTTAAGTTTAGATCAAAATGAGGTATGACACTTTAATGTTTGGTGACCTCTAAGGTCAATAGGTCACACTTTCAAATTTTTCATTTTATATCCTAAAATGTAGACTTGTCTATTGCTTTCGCTACTTTTCTATATTCCGTTTGATGTGGTTTATTTATGAACATGTGATTGTAGTTTGGGTTGTTATTTCAAGAGAAAGTGTCAAGATGAGGATTGTGAAGAAAGCTAATCCTGTGGGAGAAACTCTTCTCACATTTTTGTATGCAACACAGATTGGAGTGAAATACCGGGTAGTGCAGGGGGTGTGCCTCCTCCACTTCATGACTCGAATTCCCAATGAAATTAGCCTTCTTCCAATCCACCACAAATACACACACACGTCACTTACTGCCACAGCGTTTCCATAAATCACTTCCCCCTCTCAGCTACCCCCGAGAGAGATTTAATTTATTGTGACCTGTGAGCAATTTTTTAATATAGCCAGATAGCTGGGTGGACTAATCCATAGAGTTTATATTAAATAAGTGAACATTGGGATGGGTGAGGCTGATTGAGATTCTTGAAGTGGTCCACTTTGTCACACCCCCACCTTGATCTAGTTTACTTTGTCGATTGAAGGATCTCTCATTCACCCACTCGAGTGCTGAAGCTGGTATCTGTCAGGGTTTCGGATGTGATAATCACAGTGGGATAAATGGGCGTGATAAACTGGTTTAAGCCACTTGAGTGAAACTGTGATGAACTGTGATAATTCGTTTTTTGTAAACCAACAATATTTATGATTCTACAGATGCTATTGTTACTTTAAACTGCAATTGTATGTTTTAAATATAGCAATTTACAATTTTTATTACATTTCAAATAAAACAATTGTTAATTTAATGAAAAAAGCAAAATTTTTGAAAATAAGATTTTCATGTTTTTTTAAACTGAATTATGAAATATAATTCTCTTCATTTGTTTCTGCGTCTATATAATCCATATTGAATAAGAATAACACAAGTAGACATGTTTTTCACAATAATTTTCATGTACCACAGTTTTTCCCATTTATCACAGTTTTTCCCACTGTGATGGGAAAAATACCGAAAAAGTGTGAAATACGAAACCCTGGTCACGGTGGCAACAAGTCGATTTGACAACATAAGAATGTTGTTCCCAGACTCCCCAAAAAAACTTCCGAAGCCGAGTTGGCAAAACTTTCCAACAATTTGGCTACATAAATTTATTCATCGGTATTTTGGCAACAGAAATTTCACAAACTCAGACTATTGTACAAAACTCATTTTTATTCGTCAAAACCTTGCACTCAGGGTTTAAAGTTTGATCACTTCGGGCATCATTTGACCGGTCAAATGGCAAAATGGCATAATGGCAAAAGGACAGTAAAAGGCGGCAAAATGAGCCTTTTAAGATGGTAAAATGGTCAATTGACCGATTTTGCCACGGCAAAATGCCACTGGCAATTTGCCGCTTTAAATCTGCTTGTATTTGGAAAATATTGGTGCATATGTAGTGGCAGGCAGGACTGATAAATGACAATATATAACATCATGGTTAGAGATCTTGACCACACTCAGACCTTTTCAATTAAAGACGTTTGGAAAATTTTGTGTTGGTCACAATTATTCACAGTAAAAATTACTGGCTGGCCCTCGTTCCTGCCTTTTAGAGTAGGCGTAACCATGCAGCGTTTGCTAGTTTCTTGGTAGCATTTGGCCTCTTTCGACTCATTATGTCATTATGTTGAAAATAGCAGAAACCCATTTTAAAGCTCGTAAAAGTTCTACAAACAGCAACAAACTTCCAAGACCGCAAAAATGCTTTATTGATTTAGCCGCAAATATGCATAATTTATCTTTTCACTCATAGTTTAGACCATCAATATTTATATATTTTTCGGCAACACATGGAAAAACAGAACAGTCATTTTGGCAACAAAAATTGTCCTTTTTAAAGGGTTGTAAAATCGCTTGTTGTCAATTAGACATGTTGCCACCGTGACCTGGATTCAACCTAGCATACAAAATTTTTTACATAAATTTGCAAAATAAAATCAATATGTTTGTAAAGTTAAGCGAAATATAAAGAGGATAAAGGCACAATTAAAATTGCACTTAAAAAATGTATTTAAAAAAAGTCAAAATACATACAATATGTAAAAAATGCAGAGAGCCACCAATAATCCGACCCATTCCATTGAATAGTGATCGGAATGTTTCAAAATTTACGTTTCGTTTCAGTTCAACATTGAAACTGTTTAAAACATATGTTTCGATTCTGTTTCAGGCCAAACCGTTTCAGTTCGTTTCAATTCAGGCGTTTGAACTGAAACGAATCGTTTGAAAAAGTTTCAGCAAAAAATGTGGGAAATCCAAAAAAAGTGTAAAAATGAACAAAAAATAAACTGAAAAATAGGTGCTTCGAAATTGGCCAGGCAAATAATGTTAAAATAGAATGCCTGAACCACTTTTTAACAGTGTTCATAACTTTTTGTTAAGGATAGTTTAGATAGAAGTTTTTGCTGAAACACGTTTCATGTGTTTCACAAACTGTGTTTCAGTTCAGTTCACGGAGTGAAACGGAAAATCTGTTACGTTTCACTTTATGAAACGTTTCAATTTTTGGCCTGAAACAAACTGAAACGAAACAACAAACACGTTTCTGAACTGAAACGTTCCTATCACTACTAATGTAATTTGAAGGTTTTAAAAATTTAAAAGGGGTTCTTCTTGTCCCATGCATTTTCTACACACATGATTTGCAAATAATAAAAAAACACACGAAGACTTATTTACTTTACAGGGTTGCGTAAAAAGCGCATTTTTCAGTTTAAATTCATCGTTTATTACTCACTGTTTTGCGATACTTTGAGTATGTCTCGGTGTATAGTTTAAAATGGACTGCAAAAGCAGTAAATGTGACTCTCGGATTAATTAAAATGTTGAGTGGTCATCCTTCCACCCAGACGACTTGATTAATTAAGTTAACTCATTTATTATCGCATAAGAGAATTAAATTAGAGTGAAACTGCCACTCACTCACTCTCACTTGTGGCAACTTAACCAAGGAAATAATTCACTCTCATTTGCACCACTCACGATCACGAAACTATTTCCGCTTGTCAGAACCAGACCAACTGGGCCGTCCACTAATAATGTAACCCGCCAATAACATTACATTTTTAGAAGGTAAACTTCCTTATGAGATTTAATAGCAACTGATAAATAACACAGTAAATTGTTTTGTAAAGTAGGGGCAGAGTTTGTGAACTAAACCTTGCAAATAGATTTATTTGAAGTTAGGGAAAGTTTATTATTTCCAGTGCACACATCATTATCAACTTTTGTGGAGTTGGAATGGACCACCGATTCACCACCTCAGATTCTAATCACAAAGTATAAGTAAAAAGGACCACAAAACTTCCCTTACTTTCTCCCGATGTAATTCCAATCGCGGGAAGTTTGCCCGGCACAAAAGTTACTCACACACACGACATGCTGAATATGGCCAAGGGAAATAATGCAATATTACATTGACATGGGCACACCTTTATGGTAGACTAAACAGTGCGAATATGATTTATATCTTGTCCTTGGAAATACTAATGAGTTTCTCTTCACCCTGTACGCGTCAGGTGCACTCTGTGTCATCTGCATAGGTGTAACTTCAGGTCGACCAATCTTTCACCTTTCTTACTACAAGGGACATCAATCTTTCCCGATCCCTCTTTCATCAGAAAAAATTTTGACCACTCTTTCCCGATCCCTCTTTCATCAGAAAAAATTTTGACCACTCTTTCCCGATCCCTCTTTTATCAAAGAAAATGAAAACCGATCTCTCTCGATCGCTCTTTGATGAAAAAGTTTTCAAAACTATCTTTCCCGATCTTTCTTTTATAGTCAAAAAGTGTTATCGATCTCTCCCGATCACTCTTTTAAACTAAAAATCGTTAATCTCTCTTTACCTTTCTTTGAATCGATCTTTCCCATATCATTAATTATCTTGACCATATTTGACGTTTTCTGAATCGTAAAATAAAAATGACTTTAATCATCTTCAGTTCTCAAGTAATGTAGATTTTACAAAAATGTTCACAAATATTTATATTGTTTGACACATTAAAATATATGGTAGACAAATCAGTTATGTATTAAACATTTCTCGGCATCTAAGTTTTTTGTTTCTGAAATTCTCAAAAATGAACATTTTGATAAAATCTCAAAAATTCATGAGGAGTCAATCAATTTCAAGATACATATTACAATAAGAAAGAAATTTAAAAAAACTAACAAATATTGAACAGAAAAATGTGAATAGCAAAAATCACTCTCTCCTTATCACTGATTGTTTTGTGTCCTCACCACTCTTCGATCTTTCCTTTCTTTTAATCTGAACAGACCGATCTCTCCCAATCTTACTTAATAAATAAAAAACCAGGGATCGATCTTTCCGATCTTTCTTTACCCCGTTTTGAACCACTCACCTATCTTTCTCTCTTTAGAAAAAAGGCAGACCTTCTCTCTTTTCCTGTGTTTTTCGATCTTTCTGAAAGATAAGTTACACCTATGGTCATCTGGGTCAAAAATGAAAGCTAACCTTGTCATGTTTGGCCCACTTCCTGTCATCAACTTTTTCGCGACTCTTCATCCTCAGAGTTTACTTCATTTTACAAAAGTTCTTCTTGAATTTAAGATTTCGGATGGGAAATACCACATGGTATTTAATAGTGGTAATATTTATCACTTTTTAGAATTTACTAGTTGTAATTACGGTTAAATACCAGTGGTTTTTACCCGGTCAATAGCGCTATTCGCCATTATGGTAAATATCGGTATGTTGCTGATACATACAGTTTTTTTTACCGGTAAATTTTACATCCAGAACCCTGCAGGGAAAAATTGCAATTATCAGTAAAAAAAATAGCTGTTAACAGTTACTATATTAAATTCAATTCAAAATATTTTAAATCCCGGATGATTATTTTCATAATTCTTTTATTAATCTCGGGGCGTTATTATTTTATTTTCTCGGATTTTTCATTACTTTCTCGGGGTTTTTATGTTGATCTCAGTCGTAAATATCTGTAAATCTCATTGTCATTGAACTGTATCTACTATAAGCAAACCAATAGCCAAAAAAGATGTTTAAGAAACCCTACATGAATTTCTAACAGTATTTGCATATTTAGAAAATTAAAAAATGAGTATTTTTGGTTTTTCAGAATTCTGGGAGCACCACTGGGAGTGCAGATTTCCAAACTCATCTCGCACCCCGTATAACCAAGGTTACTCAAAGAACTGCACGGGGGATGAGAGGCTAAGCGAGGAAAACACAACGTTCGAGGCGCAACTCCAGTACGTCTCTGATGCAGTCATGTCATTCGCATACGCGTTCCGTGACATGCACCTTGACCTCTGTAAAGGAAAGAAGGGACTTTGTCCCGAAATGAACCCTATCGAAGGCTCAGAGTTACTCAACTACCTCAGGAAAGTCAAGTTCGAAGGTAAGTCACACCTTTTCATTCATTTCTATTGAAATTTGAAACTCAAGTTTAGGCGGGAATCCTGACAAAACACTCGTTAACAAATGGACTGCATTTAATCACCCCGATAAACAAACGAAAAACACTAACACATTTCCACCGAAAATTATGTAACAAAGTTCGCCCAAAACTTAAAATTTGTTGAAACATCAGAAATATGCTAATATATATTTCGGGTCCATTCTATTTCCGAACGTATTGTGTATTCCTAAAGTGTTTGTTCATTTTCTCGGGGATTTTTGTTTGTTTTTCGGGGTGTTTAAATTTCCCCGATGACACATTGTAAATGTGAGTCACCATCCGGAAATCACATTTTGTCTCATCTCTATAGATTTCATAATTCATAGTGAAACTTTGAAACAATGTAAGGTTTTACTCCAAACTCGACTGTGAGTTTAAATTGTCTATTCATTGAATTCCTGAGTAAAGAACGAGAAAGTTTGGAAGATAAACTTTAGCTTAAATGAGAAATTGATGAAAGGTTAAAGAGAATAAGTAAGTCGCTAATTCCTTTTTAAATTCTCTATAACTATTTGCATAAAAACTACAAAAGACTCCTTTCTCCCACGCATTTTCCTCTTCAGAAAGAAATAGAGACATTTCTAAGATTTCGTTTAATGGAGAGAAAGTTAGAAAGCTAAAGTGGAGTGAAAGAAGTGAAGTTAGAAACATCCTTTTTCTTTTAAGAAATTATCGAGGTCTGTAGATTTACAGATTACAGGCATTTCTTCTTCCCGTCCTAAAGTACAAAATGATGTTTAGTCTCGTCTAATGTCAAAACCTGAATTTTACGATACCCGTGCCTAGGGTTCTATAATTCCCGTATCTGCCTTAATCATCTATCTATATGCCCGGATTAATATCCAGGGCATTTATTTTCACATGTATTTTACATTCCAAACATTTTTGGGGCAAAACGATTCACTATTTGAGAGCTAAATAAAAATGCGAAAAAAAAATCCACCTGGACAAATCCCATGGACAAATCTGGATTTTTCCGGATTTTTCCACCTCTTGTCCAGTGAACAAATCTGGCCAAGTGGACAAATCTCTAAAAATAGGCAATTTATGAAATAAAAAGTTCAATAATTTGGAAATGAAGTTGATGACTTTATAAAGCAAGCCCACTCACGTTTAATGTACTTCGTAAATAGTAAGTAAATGTGTGTTTTCTTGCCCAATTTAGTGATTTTCGCTATTTTTCTCCTATAAAAATTTTTGTCCACTTCGTCCAGAATTGTCCAGATTTGTCCACCAAAAGATTTGGACTGGACAATTTAAAACCCTGTTTATAACTCGACCAAAGGAATGTATTTTGGTAACTAAAAAATAAATTTTAATAAATTGACTTTGTAATTTTTTCAACAATTATAAGTTCAAGATTCAACAATTGATAAATTTGAAAGTTTCGTATTTTACCTAGTGTATAATAAATGCCCCATCATGGGACATGGTCTAATATAAACACAAGTAAAAAAAAACAAACTTTCCTTTTAAATCACTAATTTGCGTACAAAAATAAAAGCTAAGAAACTTTTAAAATTACCGGGTCTTTCAAACATTTTAATAAATGAGACTTTAAGACTTATCTGATGCAAACTTCAATTCTATAGTTTTCTTATTTTTCCATATTTTTTCACTATCACTTTATCACGTTTTAATTTTTACCTAATTCCCATTCTCTATACTTTCTTTTTTAGCCCTGCCTCAGGTAAAATGTACGATAAGGAAACTTTTTAATTAGTTTTGAAACATTAAAAAACATAGGCAATTATTAAAAAGTCAGTTGAACAAGCATTGTAAATAAAGTAGTTTATATTTTATGATTAAATCTCTGAGACGTCACACCCAGTGATTTACTTAACATAAAGTATTATTTAACATTCAAAACCCAGGCAACATAACATTAAGAGCACGACTTTTTGCGTAAATGTGGTCAATGTTTCCATTTCAGAATATTTCAACAAAAACTGCTCTGTACACTTCAATTTATTCATGTTTCTTGAATGTTAGAAAGAAAGACCAAAGTTGGAATTTGGAATATAAAAATGGCAAGTTCCTCATCGTCAAATTACATCCTGAAAAAAAGTGAACTATTAGTAAAGAACAGAAAAACTGTACTGGTGAGAAATTCGTTTCATGTTCAACCCGTTTACTCTACAACGTCCATTTCCATTTCATTTCCAAAGAGAAATAACCACGTTTTGCAAAACACTCTATCCTACGCCTTAATATTTGCTGGAAAACATTTTCCTCTATTTTTACTCCAAATTTAGGGATCGGATTACAGACTAATATTATTTATTCTTCTAATATTTAACCCAACACAGATGTTCAAACGTAGTTTGAAGTTACCTTCAATCTACAAAACTAACCAATCTGCAATATTCTAAATTGCAGGGATGGGATAATGTATTAATTTGGTAATTTGAATTATTAATAAATTAAAAATTTCGGAGTAATTTAAAATATAATTAATAATTAATTAAAAATTCCAAATTAATTCAAAATTAAATTAGTAACTAATTAAAAAGGTCAATTAATTCATAATTCAATTATAAATCAATTAAACCTTGTAAATAATTGATAATTTAATTAATAATTGGTAATTTGTAGCAATTAATTAATAATAGTTAATTTACTTCAATAGAAATTGAAAATTTTTTAGCATTGGATATTTTCTTTGTGCACTTCAGTATAAATTACGTTTTTAAAATAAAATGGCTGAATTAGTTAAAATAAATTGATATACTTACAAATTTTAATTTAAAAATACTTAATTATGAATTCAACTATTTTTAATTCTAATTTAATTATTAATTGAATTAAAATTTTCAATTGAAATAATTGTTGATTGTTAATTCAATTAAAATGTCAAAACACCATAATTAATAATGGTTACTTGAATTAAAATTGAAAGTGGGAATAATTAATAATCAGTAATTTAATTAGATTTTTTTGGAAAAGCAATGCTTCATTAATAATTCATTAAATTTTAATTGGAAAGTAATTATTAATTATTAATTAAATTATTTAACCATTAATTGGCAGAACCCTGCTAAATTGGAAAAAATATAACCGGGACCGAATATAAAAAGGACCGGGATTTTTAAAAAGTGCTGTAAATGTAAAACTGACAATTTCAAAAAGGGCGTAAAAATTCCAGCGCACACTTTAGAAATATGTTGGACAGTTGTTAAGTGGTTTTTTAATGAGTGAACATTTAATAGCGGGATTTTTGAAATATATTGTTAATACGTAAAAGCGGAAATTAAAAAACAAGTTGTGCAAATTAAACACAGAGCGTTTTAAAAATCAGCAAACATCTTATAGCAAGATTGACAAAAATATGATTAAAACGACCGCGAAGATTCAAAAACCGTTTGAACTACAATTTTTAATTTTGGTTTATTTTTCCAATTATTTTTTAAAATTTAAAATTTTGCATTCATTCTGATCCCTATCGCATGTGAATTTCAAATTAGACTAAAGAGTAAACTTTAAGTCTCTTAAGTTGAGAAATATTTGAGGATTATGTAGGATTGTTGGCGTGCGTGCACAGAGGAGTCTTTTTATGAGAAATTTTGGCATCAAAAGAAATGTCTCCATAATGCTTACCTCTCTTTAGTACACTTGCTTTCCTTTCTTTCTAAACATATCTACTCATTCATAAACGGCGTATCGCATCTCAACTTCGAATACTTATTTAAATATTCGTCGCATAATTTGTGAACTGGTTTGTTGTTGAAACAAGTTTTGCTCGAGTGTGTAGAATTAGTTGTAGTTTAGTTTGGGGAGTTTTGAGTACTATTATCTGAGGATTAGTCCCACAATATCTATATACGTTTCAGACTTATTAAGTAGCGAAAGCTACTTTATGGGAATGCTCTGTCCGTCCGTCTGTCCGTCACCCAATTTATCTCAGGAATGGATTGGCCTTTTGACAAGCGGTTTTTTGCGTTAGACTCGTTAGGTCAATATGACCTTTGTTATTGCAAATCAGCACGCTGCGACAAAGCGCACTGGTCGCGCTCATGAGCGCTTCAAAGCGCACAGTACATAAAAAAATCATGTAATATGTGATTTCGTATCTATGAAACGTAAGAAACATAACTGTACAACTGTTTTCGTCCTAGGAGGTTAGGGAGGTCACAAATTGAGGGCAAAGGTTAAAAAAGTTCAAATTTCAAGTTTTATATATTTGGATGGATCTTGACGAGTGGAACAAGATGAGATAGAACACTTATAGTCTAGGATGACCTTTAAGGTCACAAAACGGGGTCAAAGGTCTAATTTCAATTTTGATATATTTGGATAGGTTTTGACGAGTAGGTCGAAATAAATTGTGACAAAAATTCGAAATACCGTTTAAAAATGTTATATTGTTTAAAAACATTCAAATCAAATACAATTGAAACGTGCAGCTTTCGCTACTTGGTTACACCTGTACTTAATATGGTTTATTTTGAGCTCTTTTCGTAAGCGAAATTCGTGAGGATTAAGAGTTAACATTTGAAGACGGAGACGTGGAGAAATGGGACACTTAACATTCTCCATTCATTCATGAATCCTTTAACTCCCTACTACTTTGAAATATTTATTTATCTCTCGAGGTTTTTTTACATGCTTACACACGACAAACATTCAAATCCACACTGTCACATTTTTACCACAAACATTTTAAAATCTTCAAAAACATTTTAATTTGTGTCTACACAACACAAAAATTTACAATCAATTTAAAATGGTATATTTTCACTCGCATAAGACTAACCGGCAAACTTTGAAAGCAGAACTTTCGATAAAAATTTTTCAAAAAAATTTAAAAAAAATTTTAAATGTCAGATTTTTTTGAACTGCTCTTAAAATATTTAAAAATCCTCAGTAGTGCTCGGCGTCATTCCATTCGAGACAAAAATTTCCATTCAATTCCATCCAAATCAGGTATTGAATGAAAAGCCGTCATTCAATTCAAGTCGATTCCATTCAAGAATTGGCTTGAATATAATTCACTTTGAATTGAATTGAATGGAATTGAATGAGTTTTCAAACCAAGTTTTGGAAACATCGTTAAACGAATATAAGAAATTATCAGTTCAAAATTAACATTTTTTATGTCGGTTTAAATATGCCCACAAGTTCTAACATTAGGTGCAATTTTTCGATTCAGGAAAAATTTTGCGACATATTTTTAGTTTTTTGGATTTCAATTCCATTCAATTCAAAGTTTCCAATTCCATTCCATCTATACTCGGAATTGAATGAATTCATTCAATCCAACTTTCATTCAATACAATATTTTGATGAATGGAATAGAATGGAATTGAATTGAATGCAAAAAGTCTCATTTAAACTCGAATGACGCCAAGCACTACATAAGACTAACCGGAAAACTTTGAAAGAAGAATTTTCAATTAAAATTTAAAATTAATTAAAATAAATTTTTTAAATGTCACATTTTTTTTCAACTGCTCTTAAAATATTTAAAAATCCTCAGTCATTCATTTGCAACGATTTGCATTTATATATATAATATGTTTCTTGAGCTTTTTCTTAACATTTCGGAACTATCGCTTCTTTAATCCACGCCATATAAACTAGAAGTTTTTACTGTTTAAGAAATCTTTGGATATTCTTACATTGGTTTAAATCGTTCACTTTCTTTTCTTTGAACATGACTGTTAGCCTGTAGATTTTCAAAGGGTAGAGTTGAACCACGTAATAAATATACGCTGTGTCATTAAAGAAAAGGTCAAACTTTCAAAATAGGAAGTTCGTCTTTCCTTATTTCCAGTCGACATTTAAATAAGAAAGATGAGTGAATGCAGTCTTGTTCATTCAAACGGAGAGAGAAAGGAAGGCAAATGAATCTCATTTACTTTAAGTGTCAATAAAATAAATGAGTCCAACTTTTCCTCATGTTCTTCCCCTTCCCCATTTAAAAAAGAAAAGTTTCTCATATTTTCTTTTATTAAGGAGCGTCAGCTCATTTATGGTTTTCACTGCGTCAATCTGTCTGGTGTCTGTCCGTCCGTCCGTCCGTCC
>JAQFZZ010000513.1:0-17315 GCA_034696405.1 Isotoma caerulea
AAAGCTAATTTTTTGCTTGATTTTTTGAGATATCGTGCATTAACATACGCGATAATCAACCAAAAGAATTCCATTGTAAGTGAAATTATTGTTATGGGCCATTCACATCACCCTACCTGCCATACATATTATCTATAAAGTCATTAAGAAAAAAATCAATTCAATTATTTACAACATTTATTCATGCACTGACTACTTTATAAGAGTAGATCCATCTTGTTTCTGTAATCTATATAGGACGCTCTCTTTTAATGATAAGTAATTCATCTGTCCTTCTCATTTTGATTAGAATGGTCGGAACAACTTTGACACAAACAAAAGAAAGAACGCTTTCGAAGCAAAATTATTGTATAAGGAATCGTTAGCGTTGTCACTTCTTTTTTACAGTTGATTGCTCATTTAATATTTCACTCTGTCTCAATTGAGTGCACTAATTTGATACGAAATGCAAATTTTATTTGTCAATAGAATAAGTGTGATTATATAGTGTAAGTAGAGTAGATATGTACTAGAGGGATGTCATGTCATACTATGTACGATAAGACACTATACATTATCAAACATTAGCATAAAATTATTCATACTTGATAACTTGATTGGGAAAATCCTGTTTGGTGGATATCTGAGACTTACAATTTTATCAACAGCAGGAGAGAACAGTCCCACTCAAACCTTACTTCTAGATCAGATCTTTCTATAGACTTTTACTATGTTAAAGAGTACGGCAAAGAACAAAAAGCAAATTCAAAGCCACGCAAGCAATGTGATACTTTTGTTGATACAATAATATATGACTATTCTATTTTACCTTCTAAGATGATGATAAAGTTACTTGTGAACGAATAAATGAACGGTAATGGATAATTGATGGATGTTTTTGACTGACTAAATTTTGTTTTGGATTTGGAATGCTAACAAGGTTGACGAGGCATTTGCATTTTTAATTCAAAATGTTCTATCAACATCTTGATGATCAGTTCTGTTTGATCTTTGCAATGTAAATGAAAGAATCATCATCTCTTGCACTCCACTACTATCGCCCATGCATTTTTGTACTTATACTGTTTTATGTGGACGAGAATCAGTTAGTTAAATTGAATGCCAGGCCAGGCCAGTTTCACCCAAAAATGTCAGCGTTTCCCCTTTTCATATACTTTACGATCCGTTCTCATTTAGCTTAACTGCCTATAACTTTTCATGGTTAAGCTGATTTTCCAATTGATTTATAATAGTTTACAGTTTTACTTTTTTACACACATAAAAGTCAAAGGTGTAATGGATTATATTTTATTTTTCAATGAGAGTAATAATTAATAGCAATAATTTTGATAGGGTTAGAATTTAGATGATAATGCAAGATGTATAAGGAGGCGTTAGTCATGTCCATGTGTCAGAGGCATTTAGGCCTGTTGCATTAATGAAGCTCACTAATGAACTGCAATTTGAACTGTTTGGTCAACCTGTTGATTGTTTATGGGGAACATTTACAGGCTCAAGTGTCAATTTGGAACGTAACACACAGTACTTTATGGATCTTTTTCGAAGAAGAACACATTTTAAACTTGAAATTATTATTATTACTATCGCTTTCCATTTATTATTCATACACATTCATTCATTCATTTATTTAGAATTATTAGGCTAAAATAAATTTACCGTGTGTGTGCAACATCGTAATAATAACAGAGAGGTAATGGCTTTTAAGCTAGTTAGTTAACTTAACCCTTCTTGCCTAGCTTGAGTAGTTGCCTACCTTGATAGTTATAGGGGTATTTTATAGTGCAGTAGTAACAATATTAAAAATGAATGACTTGTTTACTTTACATATTCTCCATTCCATTGCAAAGGAACAAAAAATTACTTTTTTTCTCCTTAATATTTCATTATCTGATGTGGTTGAATTTCAATTGAAAATAATTATCAAGATTTGAGTAGACGCGTTTGTATTAAATTAGGGCAGTAAATAATTTGTCACCCTTGAGTTGCTTTTTAGTTAAGTGGCTTGACTTCTGCCCTGTTCGTGTGTGTCATAGCTAAAGTAAGTTGTTGCTTTTCATTATATAATAGTCTGTGGTAATATGATGTGATAGTGATGATGATGTCTTTGATCAAGTAATGTAATATTTTTACACAGATGTAATGCTAAATCAGAACATGATAATAGTTAAACGCGTCTCAGTGGGGATGAGGGAAGATGATTTTGTTAAAATGAATAATATAAAGAGAAACAGCCGAAGGAAAAAAAAAGATTGTTATTAATAATCCATTGTTCAGATCTGCATCTCATCCTGGTTTGCAATTCATCCTCATTTTTTATATCATTAGATAAAATAAAAAAAAATCCGTAGGAATATGCTTACAATAGTAATCATATTGTCAAGTACTTCATGGGTAATGTAAAGAAATGTACGGTCGTTAAAAATTATTCAGTGCTTGCTTACAAAATTGAAAATATTATTCTTAAAAACTACGAAATATTTGGATTCAGTCACAACAGGATGTGTAGTAACGATTTATTATGTTTTTTACATTTTATAATAATTTAATAATTTTAAAAGTAAAATTCAAATTCAAAAAATCCATGAAGCAAGATTTGATAGTAAAATTTGCATTTTTCTCTTTTGCATAATGTCACATTTCAACAAATGTTAACATTATCTATAGAGGTAGTTTTAAAAGAATATTTTATTGAATTATGAGATGTCCCCTTTGTCAACAATTAATATGAAAATGTGAGAAAAGATTCTATACATCATTTTGTAGTTAGAAGTATGCGGGACGTATACAATGTGTCAGTAAAGGCATGATTTGTTATAAGGACATTATTCATCTTTTGGCAAGTCGATTCGCTTTTTTAATAACAACCTGAGTCATTCTCATAGTTCACTGTCATTTATTTCCTATCTCTTGTCGATATGCAATTAGCATTTGAATGTGCCTTTTGAATGTTGTGAATTCTCTCGTAACTTAATGCACAACAAGAGTATTTACATAGAAATATATTATAAGGTGAATTTATTTATTAAGCTCATCTTCATAGATAAAAGAATGGTCAAGTTGAAGCTATAAAATAACTTTTTGTAAATATCGTATAATATTTCATTGAAAGATCTTTTAAGTTATTTAACACGTGGCCGAAAGGTTAAAAAAAGGTCAGATTTTATGGGTTCAGGCGATTCGAAATCGTAATAAAGTTTAAATCTTCATCCACTACATTTTATTTAAATTCGACTGCAATTCTTTAAAAGATTTTAAAGGCTGGGAGATTTTGTTCGTATGGAATTAATACCTTCATATTTTACACTTAATTGCCTATCACTCATAGTAATTCGTATTGAACAAGTTGTTTATTATTGTCAGAGTTAAATATCAATAGGTAGTTGTGCTTTGTTATCATTGTAATGAAATACTCCGAGTGCATTTCATCTCATCCATTTGATTTTTGATAATCATCATCGGTTCATTTCGTACAGGTGCATATTAAGTTAATCTAACGATTTCTTTATTTGAAATTTATAAATGAACGGGGCGGAGTGATCTCTCGTGTTTGATTGAATGGCATTTTGGCATTTGCCAATTGTGTCTGATGTGGATAATTTGGAATGCGAAGACAACTATATGCATATCTTTTTATTTCTTTTCAAAAGTATAAACGATAGAGAAGAAATTCTTTACAATCTATCTATGGTAGTAAAAGGCTAGGTTTCACTTGAATGAAATGATGCGATCCTATGTATTATTGACTGTATTGAGTATAAAAATGCATTCACCTTTTACTCCTCAATAAATAAATAATAATACTTGCACACTTTTATAGGCGATGACGGTGGAATTTATTTGATAAATGTTTTCCGAATTACTTTTACCAATAAGAGGCAATTCATTATATTGCTACTTTTACCATTAAAAAAGCTATAAGGAAGGATGGATGAATGAATGGGAGTTAAAGCTATTTAAAATGTTTTAATGAATATAAGAAAAGCTGTATAGAGGTAAAGTAGCAAGGAAAAGGTGAATCGATAGATAAATTTGATGTGCTAATGAGAAAAAAGATTTGACACGTTTTGGAGTCTCACGAAAAAGTTGAATGAAATTAAATGGGGAAGGTGATTAAAATTTTTACTTTTTATCCTGGCCACATGAGTCATTCATAATGGGAAAGGGTTGTACATTGACTTTGTAGTGAGTGTGCCAATTTGTTGTTGTCACTACTCGATTATATTATGAATGAAGAAGAGTCTTCTTGATTTTATCATGTTCAGTTAAATGTCTTGTTGTATTGCAAAATGCTTTGCGATGAGATAAGATGAAATGAAGGTATTAACTAGAAGTTTTAAATTAGGTAGAGATAAGATGGTGATATAGCATAGACTGGTACTTTATGTAATAATCTTAAGATGTGAGTTGACTCTGTGACTCTGGGGCTGTTAGTGCTGTAGCCTCAGCAGGGGGTCATGAATGCTCCCTTAGGATCGCCGGTTTTATTGCCGAAGTCAACTGGGACGAGTGAGTTATTGTGAAATATGACAAGTGGACGGTGGAGTGGGTTTTAGTACTCTTTTATACAACAATGCAAATAGCTTTGAGGAAAGATCATGCTGCTAGCTAGCTAAACTATTACATAGAATAGAAAATGAATATGATATGATACTATGTCCAAGCTCATCTCTGGGTTATCTATGATGTTGAAAAGTTGTTAAAATTTTATGAGTGTGTCTTTGTTAATGTGATGATGCGTGTGGACTGGTAGAATCACACTGCTCGTGCTCACATTTCATTTTCATTTCATTCCGAATTTGCTGAACGTATATGAATTGTAAAATTGTAAATTGACTTGACTTTGACCGCTGCTGCTGCGCTGATCTGGTTGAAAGCTGGGAAGATTTATTAGACCTGGTGATAAATAATTTATGCCCTTTTAAAAGCAACTTATCTATTGTAATAATTTTACTTTAATGCCCATCCATAATATGAATTTTTGTATACAATGAATGAGTGTTTTTCTCTAGGTATGAATGTATGATACAAGTTTAATGTTGTTATTTAATTGTGAGTAATGGGGTGAATTTTGTTTAATTACAGGCGATAGGTTATATGCAACAGGACCTCGGAGTGGCGAAATCCATGGGAGATGTATCAGGAGAGTGCAGAGCTCACGGGAATCTCGGATCGGCATATTTCTCGCAGGCCAACTACAAAGACGCTCTCACCTCTCACCGCTACCAATTAGTGTTGGCCATGAAGTGCAAAGACACTCATGCCGCTGCTGCCGCTTTAACCAGTCTTGGTATGTTTTAAGAAGAAGATTATTTTATCCCTTTTTTATATCATATACCTAATTTCATTCCTTACACTCATTCATACCTCTCTCGATACCCTTTCGTTCTTAATCAAATTTACATTTGTAAACATTTAAAAAGTTTAGAAAAAAAAAGTTTAGAATTTACTCAAGATTTTAGCCCCTTTTTTCTCATACATATTAACAGCTTCTGTATCCTATTCCTACACCTACTTTTTCTTGTCTGTCTGTCCAGTCCGACTTGATAAATGCCGAACCGTTTTTTTCGAAGTATTAAAATACTAGAAAGAGCTAACCGAAAATAAAACTCTGTCTTTTTAAGAAATGCCTTTGTAAAATTGGGTTTAATGTAGCTAAAAGTAGTGTGACTGCCTGTTGTAGGGTTATTGTAGTTTTCTATTCGGAATAAGTAATTTGTTTGCAAGAAAAACAAAAGAATTAAACCAGACCAGAACTAGGTTTGCATTTTAAAGATGATTACACATTACACTACGTCTATAAGAATTCAAATGAAATGAAAGCACTTTCCTATTCCGGTAACATAATATTTCATTTTAGGAATCTTAATCTACGATAATAGTATGGGTGCAGTTTTTGCCTGACGTAAAAGTTAGATATGGAATTAATATGAAACAGTAAGCTTAGAGTAGAGTTAGGGTTGATTTTGCACTTTGCACCCGAATAATGTATTTATTGTACTACTGGCTTATGATATAGTTAGTTAGTGATTAGTTAGTAAATACGAGATAGTTGTTGAAGTTGAATATGCATTCCTTGGCGTTTTTCTACCTCTGAGCAAACTACTTTGTTCCAAGTATGTAATTTTGTTCAAGTTGCAAGCAATATGTTTCTGGTTTGTTGTTCCTCTCTTCGTGAATACAGATAGTATTCACATATTATAGTGTGAAGAATTGTAAAAATGGTTTCCTATATATTAAAACGATAGAGAAGCTAGACCAAAGTTAATTTAACAACGAACGAGGTAATATGCAAGATATTATAGAGATATAGGTGTAGTATGCATGATGATGTAGAATGCAGTAAGAGAGAATTCATGTTAATTGCATAGGAAAGAAGAAACAAGACAGGTTTTTCCAAGAGGGCTCAAAAAATACATTTTCATAAGTAATTATTACCTGTGATTTAATCGGATTCCCGAAGCCAATTCCTTACACTTCCTTCCTGCCCTGCAATTAGAGAGAACCTTTAATATACCTATATGAAATAGTATTTTTTCCTAAAGCAAATGGTTGATGATGGGGCTCATTGATTACACGGATGGGATTTTATGGTGATTATAGGTCACGTGTACACAGCGATAGGGGACTACTCGAATGCCCTTGCCTCCCATAAGCAGTGTGTCCAATTAGTGAAACAAATGGGCGATCTCCTGCAGGAAGCCAGAGAAATTGGAAATGTAGGGGCTGTGTATTTGGTCATGGGTGATTTCGACAATGCAATAGACTGTCACATGGAGCACCTCAGGATAGCCAAGCAGCTGGGGAATAAAGTAGAAGAAGCAAGGGCCTACAGTAACCTAGGCTCTTCGTACCATTACCGAAGGAATTTCGAACAAGCCATAACTTTCCACAACCACGTGCTGAAGATAGCTCAAGAACTGGGGGACAAGAACATCGAAGCAAGGGCATATGCCGGACTGGGTCATGCTGCTCGATGCATGGGGGATTACATGATGGCCAAAATGTGGCATGAAAAGCAGCTGGATATGGCACTTGCTACGAAGGACAAGGTGTCGGAAGGGAGAGCTTGTTCCAACCTCGGAATCGTGTTCCAACTGCTAGCTGACCATGATGCAGCTCTTAAGTTACATCAAGCTCATTTGAATATCGCTATCAGTCTGCATGACAGAGCCGGCATGGGTCGAGCGTATGGTAACATTGGGAATGCGTACAATGCCATGGGATATTATGATCAAGCTATCAAATACCATAAGCAAGAGTTGGCCATTTCCAAAGAAGTAAATGATCGAAGTTCTGAAGCGTCCACCCATGGAAACCTCGCTGTTGCTTACCAAGCCCTAGGAATGTACGATAAGGCTCTAGTCCATTACCACAGCCACTTGGGCATTTCAAGGGAACTTAAAGACACAAGTGGAGAAGCTTGTGCCCTTTTGAATCTTGGAAATTGTCACAGTTCACAAGGGGATTTCGCCCAAGCCATACCATTTTATGAGATTCATTTAATGTTATCCCAAGAACTGAATGATGTCGAGGGGGAAGCTAAAGCTTGTCATTTCTTAGGTTTCGCCCATTATTCTTTAGGACATTTTAAAGAGGCAGTAAGATACTATGATCAAGACTTGTGTTTGGCCAAAGAACTTCAAAATAAGAGTAATATTGCTAGAGCCTATTGTAATTTGGGACTTACTCACCTAGCCGTAGGGAGTCTTGAGAGTGCCTTAGAGTGTCAAAAGTACTTTCTAGCAGTGGCTCATTCAACAAAGGATGTTCAGGGTAAATATCGTGCTTTAGGAAATATTGGGAATGTGTTGTTGAAAATGAAAAAAACTGATGAGGCTGTGAAAGTGTTTCAAAAACAAGTGTTACTAGCCAAAGCTAATGGTGATAGGAGTTTAGAAGCAAGTGCTTATGGAGCCCTTGGAGCTGCTCATAGGATATTAAAGAGATACGATTTAGCTCTTGGATTTCATACTCAGGT
Source organism: Isotoma caerulea (assembly GCA_034696405.1). NCBI lineage: Eukaryota > Metazoa > Arthropoda > Collembola > Entomobryomorpha > Isotomidae > Isotoma > Isotoma caerulea. Next base: position 7,979 of record JAQFZZ010000513.1, read on the forward strand.
AAGGGACACGGATTGTTTATTTTATTTTATGAAGCAAAAATGTATTTTGTGATACCCTTAAAAATAGTATTATATGGCTTAAGAAAGATTATAACATAAAAATATTTTATGACTTTACAGGAACTAACAATTTTGCAAGAAATCAACGATACCAAAGGGGAGTGCCGAGCTCACGGAAATTTAGGTGCAGTTCACATGTCCTTAGGAAACTATACAAGTGCAATTAAGTGTTACGAAGAAATGTTAGAACGAGCCAAAGAATTAAAAGACTCAGTAACAGAAGCCCAATCGTATGGAAATTTAGGTATAGCACGAATTAATATGGGAAGCTGTGAAGAAGCTTCAACATTTTTTGAACTTCAGTTATCTGTATTAGAATCTCTCTCCTCAACGAATTCAAAAGTGAACCCATTAATTTTAATAGAGAAAGGACGTGCATATGGTAATCTTGGTGATTGTTGTAGTGCCTTAAGTGATCACGAAGAGGCTATTCGGTGTCACGAAAAGTCTCTACAAGTCTCAATTAAAACAAGTAATCTTCGAGAACAAGAAAGGACATATCGATCCCTTGGGGCTGCCTCAAAAGCCTTAGGAAATACCTCCACTGCCCTCTCATACTTTGAGAAGCGGTTAGGAGTAATTAATCTAATAGCAAGTGAATACAATGATGATGAGTTGATGAAGTTGAAAGCGTCTGCTTTCAATGACCTAGGTCAGGAATATCTTGACCTGAGAAACTTTGATCAAGCCATCAGTTGCTTTCAGCAACAACTAAACATATCCAAAGAGACTGAAGACAAAGAGCTGGAGTCCTCCGCAGTGTCATTTCTTGGAAAGACATTTCAAATGATGGGCAAGCATACTGAGGCTCTACAATATCATGAAATCGATCTCCGAATCTCTCAAGACCTAGGATCCGTCTCGGGAAAGGCAAGAGCTTATGGTAATATAGGCTTGGTCCATGAATCAACGGGGAATTATGAGCAAGCATTATTGTACCAAGAACATCATTTAAATGCATCGACTCAGATGGATGATTCTTTATCAAAATCTATTGCCTTCAGCTCCATCGGTATGTGTTTTCTTTTAAAGTATATTTTTAAAAAATGTGCATACATGCATCACACTTAAGATTTGCGAGTTTAATGCATGCGTTATCGCTAGCATATGAAGTTTTAGTAATAATCCTTGCTTTGGCAATAAAAATATTTTTACATACTAACAATTTTCGTCTGAATGCACATAAAACAAGTAAAAGCTATTATGCAATTAAAGTCTGAGGGTAGTATGAATGTACCTGAAACAGCAGATCGCCTTGTGTTTAAATAATTTCTACGGTGTTATTATCTCTGTCTCAATGTCTAAATTGTTTTTTTAAATATTTTGATGATAGGACGAATCCATCACGCTCTGGGTAATAATATACAAGCCGTTGCGTATCTCCAGCAAGGGTTACAATTAATTGAAAAACTGGATGCAAAAGAAGAAGAAGCAAAAATTCGACATTTTCTTGGGTTGGCTTTCTGGCGGCACGGAGATTTAGAGTCGGCTCAAGCTCATTTAGAAAAATCCACAGATTTATTGGAAACTATCAGACAAAACACGTATGGATCAAGTAGCGAATATTCATTGGCACTTTTTGACAGGCAAATCGCCTCTTATCAAGCGCTTCAAAGGATTCTCGTCCAGATGGGTAGAACTGACCTCACCTTACTTTTTGCGGAGAAAAGTCGGACTTTGGCCAACTCAACTCTCCTTAGTAATAAAGGAGAATTTGTGGGAAATGGAAAGGTGTCCGGAGACCCTTTGGCAGTACCAACTCTTTCAAGCAGTCTTATTAACAGTGTGGATGCTCTCATTCAGCGTGTTAATCGTCATAGAGCTGCCGTACTATACTTCAGCATTGCAGGAGGATATCTTTACTCATGGTTGCTGATTCCAGAGAGAGGTATGAAATGAAACGATGAAATGTTCTTGGGCTTTTTCTGGATTTTTATGAATTTTATTATATGTAGCCTGATGTAAATAAAAGATGGACATTGTATCGTGAAAAAGCAACGAAGGCTTAAAATTAATCAAGTGTATTTTATTTTCTGTCTTTAATAGGTATTGTGAAATTTAACGAGTCATGCATCAACAGTGATGAAGACGAAGAAGGGGTGACAAATATGGGCACCCTGTTGGAACGTTACATAGAAGGCACCAGGGACGCCCTGGGGATTGACTTTAACGTGTCAGGAAGTACAAGAAATTTATGCGTGGGAGAATCGGAAGGAGAAGGGACGGACTTATGGTCTCAACACCTTGAAGAACTAGGTGACAAGTTGAATCAAGATAATGACAAGACTGGTTTCCTACGAATGGTCAGTCGAAATCATCGGTTTAACTGTAGTAGTTACAGCCTGTCAAGTCTATTCAGTGTTGGAAGTGCCACGGGGAGTGTGAAGAGTACCCCAACTAGTCGGTCTGGTTCTACTCGCTCACGTCGTAGCTCTTGGCAAGGACCATCCTGCCTACGCTCCTTGTACCAAATGCTTATCGCTCCATTCGAAGAGGAACTAAGTGTTCTGGATCAAACGTGCTTTAAAGAGCTCATTCTTGTCCTTGAAACTGATCTCCTTCTTGTCCCTTTCCCCATTCTTCGAAGCTGTACAAATGAGGAATATCTTTGTGAAAAGTTCAAACTTATTCTAGCCCCGTCTATCTCTTCCATCCGAAGTGGAGGTCGGTGCAAATCAAAAAGTGATACTAGTATACCTCTTGTGGTTGGAAATCCCTCGTTACCATCTGAAATTACTGAACAGTGGGGCTGGGAAGATATCCCACGGGCTCAGAATGAAGCCGGTATGATTTCTGAAATCCTTCAATGTCAACCACTCATTGGACCTGTAGCCACTAAAGAACGTGTTTTAAGTGAAATGTGCAATGCTGAGTGTATTCATTTGGCTACTCATATTTCATGGAAACTTTCTGCCATCGTCTTATCCCCGGGTGGAGTTGAACAACGACCTTCTTCATCCGGAGAGAAAACAAACTCTTCGAAAAGTGACGATAATTCTGAAGGAAATAGTGGAGATTCCAATAGTGCATCTGATGCTCCTTCCTTCTCAGAGTATTTATTAACTGCTGCAGATATTCTTAAATTACGACTGAATGCTAAACTCGTGGTTCTTAGTTCCTGTCATACTCGTGATAAAATGGGATTGGCTAATTCTGACAGTGTAATTGCGCTCACCAAAGCCCTTTTGGCTGCAGGAGCTATGTCAGTTTTAGTGACATTGTGGCCAGTTCCTGAAACTGCTTCGAAAATATTCTTCCGTGCACTTTACTCATCTCTTTTGCAAGGATCTAAGGTTAGCAATGCAATGACTGAAGCAATGCTAACTGTCCAACATACAAAACACTTTGCCCATCCTGCCAACTGGGCTGGATATCTTCTCATTGGTTCTGATGTCCAACTTTCTAACAAAGTGGCCCTTACGGGACAAGCAATGTGGGAGCTGATGAAAAATCCTGAAAGATCTAGGGATGCATTAAGGGTCAGCTTGCACTTGGTAAGGGGATGGATAACGTTATTCACATATCTATGTTTTAGAGTTTGTTTGTAGTTCGAATGTTTATGTTTAATTCATTTTTGTTTGTTTCTAATAGGTTGAGAAATCCTTACAAAGAATAAGCAATGGTCAAAAAAATGCAATGTATACCACCCAGAAGAGTATCGAAAATAAAGTCGGAAATGCTACTGGGTGGAAAGAAATTCTGATGTCTGTTGGATTCCGATTCGAAGCCGCTTCTAATGGCCTTCCTGCTGCAGTATTCTTTCCTCAGTGTGATCCTGGTGAAAGGCTTGTGAAATGTAGCTCTAGTCTACAGGCCCTTCTCGGTATGTCCCTCATGTCTGGATGATGTGTTACAACTTAATATCGATGTAGTATGAATATGTATATATTATGAGCTGAATTAATTTGTTTAGGTTTATCTCCACAATCTCTGAACGCTTTGTCGAAGCTTCTTTCTACACCTGAAGCTGGAGAAGATGTGATTTCCATTTTACGACAAGCCATTGCTGAAATGGCAACTAAGAATATTGAGACTGAGAAAGTTGAAGTAAAAATCAATGTCAAACTATGGGGTGTAGTCGGCTGCCATGAGCTGCTTGCTTCCTTAGGTAAGAATTCATTCAACAACAACGAAACACCTTCACAAATTTGAACCCTATTCAATTTCTTTAACCTGTTTTTATTCATGTTTTTAGGTTTTGACTTGATCGAAGTTGGTGAAAATGAAGTTATTCTTGGGATTGGAAAGCACGTCACCCTTCGAATGCTTCAACTAGCCCTTCAAGCTGCTTTAGCCCTATTCGGTAAAATACTCGTAAAAATCGTTTACTGTGAGATTGAGTATCTTAGATTTTGGAATAAAAAACTAACATTTGATTCTTTTTTTGAAATATTAGATGCCCACGGAGAAGGAGTCGACCATCAAGGTTCCTTTGAACGAAGCCTTTCACTAGAAAGCTTAGAATTAGGTACCGAAGAATTATGTGGGATAGCTAATGTTCGTACAGCAATGCAGGGACCAGCATACCTTCCAGCCCGTCAACCAATTGCGATGGGAAAGGGGGCTTTTACCAGTTATGTTCGAAGCAGAGGAGAACCTGATGGCCACACAAATACTTGTAGTGATACAAAAAACCGAGATCACTTGGAGCTAACGTTCACAAATCCAAATACTACAGCCTTAAAAGCAATGTTACCTCCAATGCCATCGGGAAGACCACCTCTTCCAGCTCTTCGAAATAGCTCCGCTGTGAATAGAACTTATCAAAACATCGCCGTTCAAAGGGCAGACAGCTCTAGCAGTGGAAGTTCAATGACGGATTGGGAAAATGGATTAACAACAGTTCGAAGGCGGGCCCCTCCACTTCCTTCTGTAAATCCACCAGATCCACTTCTAACCCTAGGGATGACAAGCACACACTCTCTAGCTGGATCCATTTCCGGTTTTGAATCTCAAGGTTCCGACTCCGAATTTATTCTTCCAGCAATGCCAAATATAAGAAAAGCTTCCCGGTTTGAGCAGCCGACTATTAAATCAGGCTCTACTGGCTCCAACTCTGGCAAACGAGTTACTTGGAAAATGAGTGAATTGGCTTCAGGAAACAGTTTGAAGTCATCTGCCAGTAGTTCGTCATCTGGGGAAAATAAACCATGGATGAACGTCCGAAACGTGTTTCCCGTGCAAAAAGAGAAAGAAGAAACTCTACCTCGCTCAACTAATTTACATGAACACCTAATGAAATCCTCTCCGTTGGGACAGATCGCAAGAGATCTTCCACTGAGTGACGTTTATCATGAAAGAAACGTGGGACTTGGATTAGCTCCATCTCTTTCAAAACTACTTTTAACCAACCGACTAAATCTTGGTCAGATTGAAAGTAACAGTGGAAACAAAAGTGATACTGAGGGTGGAAATATTAGCATGGATGATACTATGAGTACTTTTGACCAATTGTCAGTAACCGATGACTCTGCCCCTGAAAATACTCTTCCCCTACCCCAGTCAAAGGCTTCGATGATTGGAAAAAGACCGAATATTCCATCCAAAAGAGGAATTAAAGGACGAAGTCTTCCAAAAAACGGGAGCGGCCCTTTCGTAACGACGGCGGAGATCTCGCCAATCAGTCTGAACATGACTGAATTAGCAAATGACGAGATGAGTGGATCGTCAACCTCCAGCTCGAAAAGTTCACCGAGTGACTTATCAAGGAGGGACGAGGGGGATGGAAGATCCCTCACGGACTCTCAGTATGGGAGTTACTCTCCGAGTATGGCACAAAATGACTTAATAGTACAAACTGCGACAGCTGTTTATTTTGCCTCTCGAGGGGGAAACGGTCCAAGTTGCGAAATTCAAGGGTCTAAACAAATCGCCGGAAAAAATGAAAAAGGAAATTTTAATATGACAAATATTGATACCATTGCAAAGACAGAAAACAACAATGTTGTGTTCACAGCTAAAGACAAGAGCTTTGAGTCAACTTTACCAAACGGTACTGATCGCCTTGGTAGAGATCGTGAACGCAAGGGTGACTTAGTGGAGAAACGAATTTCTAAGCAATCGCCAATTAGAAATTGTAAAACAAAACTTCCCATCACTGTAGGAAACTTTTCTCATAATCAACAAAAGTCTTCTCAGTGTTAAGTGTTTTAACTGTGTAATATCTTCAAAATTAAAGACTAAAGTTTTGAGTTTGACACAATTACATTTTATTTATCATGTAATTAGCCATGTACAGCTATCGATAAGCTAATTTTAGACATGTACTTATTTAACAATATGCAAATTAGGTTACAAACTGTTTTAAAAATTATAAATAATTGTTGTATTATAAAAATATTTTAGTTTAACATGAAGCTTGTGAATTTGTTATTCACAGCATGTGTTTTTATTTACAATTTACAATGTACAAATTAATTATGATATAATTTTCTTCATCGGTTTTTTACAAGTTTATACTGTTTTTAATCTTCCAATCTTCTCTGTGATTTTATTCATCTTAGATTTTTTATCGAACGCATTGCTTTCATATTTGTCGCAACGAATTTGCGTGTTATCAATCATTAATAAATATCTAGCTTTCATTCACGAGTTGCCAATACAGCGTGCCTTATGATGTTATGATTCATTATTATGCTCATCAAAAAATGCTAATAATATCATAATATTATTAAAGTAGTATTAAAGTAATATTGTACAGAACGATTTTATTGAACCCTGATTGGTAACCTGTAAGGAGTTGACGATGACGAAGTGCGAGTTCTACTCCAGAACCAAGTTGACCATCTAGAGTAACATGAAGATACCAAATGAGTAACTGAAGCAGGTTTTTCTCAACGATCAAGAAACAAAGTCGTTTTTTCATAGGTTTTATTTATGAATTTTTGATTGGCTAAAAAATTTTTGACCAATCAAAAAAGACTGTGCACATGCACCTACTCATGTTACCCATAAGAAACCGCCGGTTGTATTGACATGCGTTTTCTAGTTTCCAACGGGACGGATCTCTATTCTGTGAATTTACGTCACACTTCACACTTAACTACTTGGTTTCGCTCTTTTATTTTATAGGGATTGTCTCGCTTTATCTCCGTGTAGTAAATAGAGCTGACCTTGACCCCAGCTATAAGAATTAACAATCGACATCGACACCTTAAATTATTTGTTATTACGTAATTTGACAATATTTGGCATTTACAGGTTGAATTTTGCATTCATCATTTGTCATTGCACATTGCAGACTGCAATTTCCAGTGCACATGCAATGCACATCAATAATAATTTTCCATTTTTGTCTTTTTTAGTCACGTTGCACGTGTTGTTGCGGAGTGTGGAGTGAAGATACATTTTCAAGTCTACCCCACCCACTCACCGGTCGTCTCGTTCAGACACTGACGTATTGTGTCCGTTTTCAAATGTAATGATCATTCTGCATTCGTTTTTTTCTGTTCACTGTTGCGTGTCTTTTTTTGCTCGCTCAGTTGTCATTTCTAAATGTTTGTGAATTTAATTTATGTGATGAACAGCTGAAACTACCTCCCGTTCTTTTTCAATCGAATATCAACTAATTTAAAAACCACCAGACTTTGAACCTAAGAAAACTCAACTACGGTTTCTCAAAGATGTCTCATTTAAACAAAGAAAGTGATAGTGCACAGGCTATCCGGATGGAAGGAATAAGATCGGTGATCGAGTGTACAGTTTGCCATAATGTGCCCGCGTTTCCTGTTCAAGAGTGCAAAAATGGTCACATCATCTGTGGACTCTGTTTTGAAAAACATAAAGAATGTTCGTGTTCCACAGCGGAGAATGAGGTAGGATCTTCATCCGAGGTACAAGTCCTTCCGGTTCTTGTCCCCAGTTATTCGACTGAACGAATCGTCAACGAGTGCCAATTTACCGTCCCATGTGTATACAAAGAAAACGGGTGTTTAAAGGAAGTCAAACCTAATTGCTTAAGAAATCATATTGAGGAATGTCCTTATCGGTACACTGTTGTTTTTTTAACTTTCAACTAAATAAAGTTATTAGTTATTTTTGCAAACATTTGCAATTTCAATTTCTAGGCCATTCAGTTGCTTTGGAAAAAGGAAGGATTGTGAGGGACGGATGTTCAACATAAATTCCTACCTGTCGCATTTAGAAGATGGTCACAAAATTAAACAACTGGCTGAAAATAAAATCGATGAAGGCACGAGGGGATATACTTATCCTAATTCGGGCAATTTCTTAAAAAATGGTTATTATTTATGAAATTTGCAATTAGATCTGGCTGAGGGCTATCACTTACGTGTTTTAAGTCAAGCTAAACCTGTCCTATGTGTTTATGTTTTTTTCATTCATCAATGAAATGAAATAAAGCTTTTTACTAATTAATGTGTTTTTTAGGCCTTAGTACACACAGACTTACACGATATGATGGGGAGATTTTTCTGCGTCACTCACTCTGCCTAACAGATAGCATCCACTTTTGGATTTCGATTATTGGAGACGAAACGGTTGCGGCTAAGTACAAATATGAATGGACGATAACCAATCCCAAGGGAATTCCCGATTCCTCCCAAGGAGCTGCATATGAAACTGTAAGGAACAAAAAAAACATGGTATTTTCTTTCAGCGTGCCCAGCCCATATGAATACTTTGTATCTTTGAACTTCAGAACGTTTGGAAGTTGCCTGTTGTGCCTGCACATAAACATGGGCTGGTCGAAGCTCTTCTGCTTGGACGCGTTGCTGTCATGGATTTTAAAACTTTTATTCGTTGTTATTGCAGTGACGAAATGGTTGTGTCTGCATCAAAGAATACGTTTAGGCGTGAATGGAAGCAAAAAGTTGAGATTCATAAACTATAAACATATTACTTCATGATGTCAAATGATTGTATTAATAAATATTTGAATATTGATTAAACCAAACTTGAAAAGGCACAGTGGTTGCGATCATAAAAGCGTTGATTATGATTCTCTATATTTACAATCTCTGGTACTCTAGAAGTCATTTTTACATTAGTTTCAAAACGCAAGATGAAACCGCTATCATTTTATTACTTCAGACAAATAGATAGACAGACACCAGACCCGAATTGCATTAATATAAAGTTGTTTTCACCGCATAACACATAACAAGCTTGAGATACAAATGTAAACGAACTAGTTTGTCGGTGAACAAGTGGAGTAATAATTCATTTACCTTTTCCAAAATAATTAGTGTCATGGTCATGAGAGTCATGACCCTCTCCACCACAATTATGAATTGGATATAGCCGCAACAGGAATATA
>JAQFZZ010000514.1:0-17293 GCA_034696405.1 Isotoma caerulea
AGGGGACGAAGGTTAGAAAAACATTTGACGAAAGACTAAATAAACACTCATGGTGATAGATTTATTCTGCCTGGGCTAAGGTATGTGTGTATGCAATAAATGTGTTATACCATGAGGAATTACAAAGTCTCAATAGAGTTGTTTGGATTTCTATCAAATGCAAAGTTACTTCACTACACGGTTTTAAATGACTTAGAAGAAGTGTATCTATTTTACGACTCAAGAGTCACTATAGGGTTTCCACTCCAATTCGTCAACTTTCAAAATGACGTACAAGCACAACGCGCGATGCAAGGAGACAAGTACTAATACATTTGAAGTAAAAAAGGCTACTTCGACAAGGTCAATTTGTAATTAATGTTTATTTGATTTTATTTCCAATGCTTATTGGTTTGCACTGTGCGACTGCATTCATTTCAAGTCAAGTCGTATTTAAATAGTTGTTCTAGGAATGCATAACAATCAGACCATGCACTCATTGAATGCAGCGTATTTGCTTCTCATCCATTAACCCATCGTTTGAAACCTTTAGAATCCAAGTCCACACGATTGTATTTTTTTATAAAATGAAGTCGAAAAGTTGGCTCAAGAGTTACACTTGTGGTGTGGTAGGTTTTCTCAGAGAGAACTTTTGGCAGATTTTGAAGGTTGCATTCAGATTGAGCTTGACATAACTATGACATTCCTTACAATCTTGTTCTTTTATTTTCTACGGCTTTTTATAATAATAGTGTAGGTTGTAAAAAGAAAATGAATGAGATCGATCTGTACCTTATGTAGTATGCAATGCAGTTAATGTACGTGCTTTCACGGACGGAATGGAAAATAACTCGTGGATGACACAATGCAAAAAAGTTGTTTGTTTTAAACTTTTAAAGACTACTAAGAGCATTATTGGGCAGAGTAGAATTATAAGTTCAAAAGTCTTATGGCAAGGCTATGACATTCGGAGGTCGATCTAAGTACATTCTATATTGCCAAGAATCTTCTATTCCCTTTCATTTATGGAAATATTGTTTAAGACAGGGGAATAAATTTAGACTTTAAAAAGTAGCAAAAGAATTAAATCAAGCTTTTATTGAATGAAGCCAAATGCTAGATCTAAATGGGTGTTTTAGTTAGATATCAAAGACATTAATCAAATGAAAACAAACTGTATCGCGATATGCATAATAGGTGACCTTCCTTTCTTGTGTTGTAAATCAGGCTCACTGATTTTGATACCAGTAATAGTGCATAAACACTAACTACTTACACATATACTAGTAAATCTTATTTATATACATATATATCTTAGCATATTATTGATCAAACTCCTTGAGTTGTTTGTTACATTTTATTTTTTATTTAATCATATAGAGTTTATCTATGCCAAAGATTGGTCATGCTATCCTACACTATGAAAAAAGGATGAGGACTCTGGCGACATGACACACCTATTATTTTCCCATTGCCATTGGCATCTTTCTTATTTAAATATTTCACTTTTGTGAGTATTTAGATTCAAGAAAGCGAGAGTAAAATTCAAATGTTTTTGCTTATAAATATTGTGGATGTGTAATAGTAAAGTAGTACTGGGTGTAAGTGTAAGTTTTGTACCGCGTACTCTTCTAGATCAAGCAAGGGTCACGTTTTTGGCACGTTGTCTTTTTCCTACATGCATAATCATCTTCCTTTTCGGTTCTGCTCATTTTTAAATCCTTCAAAAAGAATGAATCTCTTTAGAAGAAGAATCTTTTGCTCTATATCTTTAAGATTGAGAACAACTTAAAGTAGATGAAAGAAGTACACAAAGTAGTAAAAAAAAGTAGGCAGAAGCAAAGCAAGGTAAAAGAGAGAGAAAAAAAATCTTTAGTAAAAGTAAAGCTATCAAGACTGGATGTCATCCCGTTCTTGAAAGAATCTGATAGAAAAATTTATTACTTTTCGGAGCATGTCCTTCTCTGTCTTTTATGGGGTTTTCGGCATCCTTCCTTATTATTATCGTATTTTCCTCTACCTTTCTTCTGTATGAAAGGAAAAAGTGATATAAACTATGTAATAATAATAGTATAGTGTATAAGGTAATATTATATTATATGCGATGCCCTTACTCCAGATAGTTAGTCCAAGACGACTTTGTGACTTACGACCTGCTTCCATTCAACCAAACCACTTCACCTTTTCATGCTCTATATGCATTTTTTATGCAGAATACCTTCATGAAAAATGCATTGGGTGACGAACTGTGAATCTATGTGGTGCACATACATATAAGCATAAGGAGATTTTTCTTTGTAGTACAAGATAGTACATCAGATTCAATGGTGATTCAATGTGACGATATGTAGGACGGGGTGGTCGTCCCGTCTCTCTTGGACATTGTGTAAATGTCTTCTTGAAGTAGTTTTAAGGTAGGGCAAGGCTGTTTTAATGTGCAGAGTCAAAAAGGCGTTCAAAATCTGTTTGTACATAATTGACAAGTCAAGTGCAAATTATTTGGGCGTTCAAACAAACCTTTCTACTTGAAATTTATACTTTTAATGCTTTTGGAACCAACAGATTTATATTTTGGAGTTGGAGAATATAAATGCAAAAATATTATTTATTGTTTAGGTGCACGCTTTTTTAAAGCGACGATTTACCTTTTTTTTCATTTCATTCCCTTGATTTACATTGGAATTGGCTGGTTATAAACTTTTCTGAAAATTACGACAGTCGTTCGATCAGATTAGTATTTTTCACATGGTTCTATTGTTTAGCTTCATTCATGTTTCATATTATCTACTTGTTATTATGCAACTTATTGAAAAGTGAATCCCCAAACTCCCTCTTGCTAATGTATATTGTCATTGATTGTTTTTATGTATAACGAATGAATAGAATTGACCATTGTTCTCATGACAGAGGAATAATAATAATACCCAATCTATTTTTTACATCGAACGTGTGGCCTGGCCTGGCCGGTGATTCTATTGGGCTTTTATTTTTCTATCTTGATTATTATTATGCAATCTATCTAGATTTTATAACCCTTGAGGCAGGGGGATGAAGGCGTTAAATAAAACCACGCCTTAATAAAATGTTGACAACATTTCAGCTACGAATATTCTTTTACAACCACCTCCGGCCTTTGCCTTTACTCACACATAAGTATATTTCTGCCTTCATAGAGTAGAAGGCAGTAAAATGTATAAAATTGTTTTTATTATTGCATCACCGTTGCACATTGCATTCATTTTATTCCGTTTTGATAGCATAAAAAGCCAAAATGTAAAGTTTGTGCCATGTGCGATGTGCCATGATGATGAAAAATACATGGAGATAGTTGTAGAAGGCATGCACTTGCTGCATTTCTAGCTCGTTAAACATGAAAATGCATTATTTACTACTAGCATACTAACGTTATTATCATTCAGAGGAGGTTTTATAACCCTCTTCCTATATTTAACAAAGTTTCTCTCTTGCATATAAAACAAAATAAAATGCAATTTCCTAGCAAGTACAAGAACTCAAGTTCGGATTTCGGATTGAGTAGAACTAAAAGATGAGAAGTCAAAGTTCGTTTATTGCTTTTTATTTTGTTGCATTTCATTTCTGAAAATATTGCATATTACATTCATGGTAAACTATATTTTAAAACTTTGTACTTTTTGTTTGAAGGACAATAATGGCTTGACATGCATAAATAAATTACACATTTTCTCCCCAAAAATTAACTTTTCCGACAAAGACAGGAGCAATACTTGGGTGAAATTTTGGGGCAATTCCTCAATAAAACTTTTAATAGAAATGGGAATAGCAAAGTTGAAATGAAAGGTTCATTTAGTGTCAGGCTGTCCAGTTTTGTAAAAGGGAATTGACGTGATGAAATGAAGTTTTGAAATAGCAGAACGAAATGCAAGAAGAAAGAAAAACAAAAAGTCAGTCTGATAAACTACTACTTCTACCTACTTTGGGGTTTTGCAATGGTTGGTAGGGCTGGTGTGAATGCCACCCTCCCTTTTTGCCTTGACTGATGGGAAAATAAAAGAAAAAAAAATCGAAAATGGAATGATATCCAATTTAACGATTTCCCAATGGACACAAAAAGTCAGAAAAAATAATGATCACAGGATCATGATAATTCTAAATGTGAATTATTTTTTTCAGGAAGGCGAGAAGAGACGACTGCAAAGTACAATAGATATTATGATATGATTAGTTAGCATTATTATTACTAAAGTCCTTGGAGTCCCTTGCTGATTTTTCCCTTCCAAATATCCGACTGTTTTTGTTGTGAGTAGTAAAGTCTCTCCTGTCTTCTATTATTATAATGATGGATGACGAATTGCATAAATGAATTAAACGAATCACTGCTTGCCAAAATGAATGAATGAATAAACTCTTCTAGACTGATATTATAGACTTGATCTAGAATGAGGCTGAAATTGGGATTAGCAAATAGTAGACTAGGCAGAAAATGTAAATTGTATGTAATAACAAGTATGAGAAATAGAATGTTAGATGGAAAAGAGAAGGGGAAACCTTTTGCATAAATAAATATAAATTAGTTAATCTTACTAAGCAGTCGTATAAATAAGAATACTTAATACTCACTATATAAATGTTTTGAATGGATTAGTTAATCAGTCATCACGACACGAACGACCAAATGTCGCATTCATTTCGGCATAAGTAAGAGTTCAAATGGAATTGTTTCACTGTCAAGTAAATCCCCTTTTTATACTTGGACTCTGAAGGAAAGATCTTGTGTGTTATCAAAATAACATAATTTGCATGATAAAGAAACAAAAGCGTTTCTGCGATGACATAGTAGACTTTATTATTTCTTTTATGAAATTGTAAAAGGTTTTTTAAAGGTTACTCTTCGATTTTTGATATTGTAATGCAAAAGAAACTTGAGACAAATGCAGAAAGCAAGATTATTGGATTGGGACAAGTTGAACTTTGGTGAAAGTATGCTTTACTGTATCAGAAATGTGCATAAGTTTCCTAGGAAGATGAGATCTTTCATTTTGCTTCATACGTAATCGCAAATCTTAAATTAAAAAAAACTAATAATGTATTTTTAAATTTGATTTTTAGATGCGAGGACATTCTTAGCTGCATCTCGGCTCTTGATGAAGTCATAGCAGAATTTGATGATCCTTCCTTGCCATATATAAATGAAGACGAGTGCTTCAGTCAACCAACGTGCTCAGAACTTGGGCAACCACCACCACCGCAGTTTCTATCATCACAGTTATCATCGACTGTCGGAGGGATGCCACAAAGTGGTTCTTCTGAGGGAGATAAACTAGTCTCAAAAGCTGAAAGGGCAAATCGTCGCCCAAGTGAATCAGATCTGAGAGAACTAAAACAACAAGGAGTCACGTCAGACCAATTTCTTGCTGGTGGTTGCAATAAATCCCCTAGTCATCTAATCCAAATCCCTGTCTCTTCAAAATCAACAACATCCTTCCAGCCAATTTTTACTGAAAAATCCAATTCTCCTTCTTATTCCTCTTTCCCAGAAAAATTTCCCATTTCCTCATCTTCTTCCCAAAGAAAGTCAAAGAGTTCATCAGATGGGGCACATGGCAGCAGCAAGGACAAAATGACTTCAGTAAATTACAACAGTGGTATGAGTAATGTAAATTCAAAAGCCTCTGTTGACAGTAATAGTTGTAACAGTAGCGGTGGAACATATAGCAAAGGAACTCCATATGAGATTCGTTTGCCACGAATACCCTCAGATAAATCTAGTCGAAGTAACGTTTCAGTTCCAGAAGAACCCATCTACTCATCTATAGGGAAATCCCGACCTCAACTCTCTCTCGGAGTTTTCTCTTCTTCAGAACAAAAAGGCAAAGCCAAGGGTCAGTCTCAGACACAAATCTATCCAAACGAGCCTGAGGTTGATTACAATGAAGATGATGGGTCTGCTTATCATCATTACAATAATCAGGCAGCAGAAACATATGAAACTCACGGGGGAGTTTCAGCAATTGGGAGTGGCAGTGGTGGTAGCAGCTGTAGTGGCAGGATTTCCAAGTCTTCCAGCAATTCAGGGCCCACTTTCCATGCGAAAGAGCAGTGGAATTTCCCCTCGGAGAAGAATTTACCTCGATCGCTGAGGAAAACTCGTAAAACGTGTTTACTTGATGAAGAGGAGGATGAAAACTCTGAAGGGAAGATGAACAATGAGTCTTGTTCTTCAGATCTTAATGAATATAATGGCGAAGGTGCTGGCCCTAATGGGCTTCTTCTTGTTACGGGTAGTGGCAGTGGTCATTCCTCTGCAAACTCGTCTTCATCCTCATCAAAAGGGGTAGGGAAATGTGCTGAGGAAGAGATGAATCATAACAATGGTAAGAAGGATGACAGCCGTAAAATTTATGAAGATATTGTTATTGTTGCTGGTGCAGCATCTCACAATGCAAAAAGTAACAATAATCATCGTCATGATCGACTTCATCATAATCAGCAAAAGGTGCAACAGGAAGAGTTACTCCAGCAAAAAAGCCAATCAAGTTCTTCTTCCAGTATAAGTTATACTATATCATCTTTGGGTGCAACTGCAGACACTTCAGTAGATCAGCCTGTGCCCAAGCCTAGAGTTAGGCAACAAATTCCAAAAGCAGATGAGAGTCCCCCAAGTCATATGAAATACCCGCCGGGTCATGTCCCTAAACCTAATCCTAAAAATCCCAAAGTTGGAGCCCATCTTCATCAAAGCCATCATTCGCAGAGTGATAGGGCTGAACTTGAAGGAGGATCTTCTCCCTTATCTCCTGTTCAACGTGAGATTAGTAGGAAAGAAGATGATGGGGGACACGTTATCTCTGGGGTTAACAAGTTGTCAAGAACTGGGAAGAACTCTTCTGGTGGTGGTATTATCTACAGTGCTGAGGAGTCTACAGGGGAAGTTATCAATGAGCTTGGATGTCACAATCCAGGGGTGAAGAATCTCAATAATAATAACAACAATGGACTTAGCCCTAACAATGGCAACATGATGAGAATGATGATGATGATGAAATCAAGTGCCAAAAATAACAGTACAGGGAGTGCCAGTAGTATCAGCCGAAGTAGTAGCAGTAGCAGTGGCGGAGATCCCAATTACTTTCGGAAGGAAGGGCAGGACAATCTGTCAAGTAGTAGTGGAGTCGTTGTCACCACTAATTCTTCCACGACTACTGCAAGTCCCATTCATTCTGTGAATAATAATAATAACATCACCATCATAAATACAGAGAAAGCCAAAGGTGGTAGCAAAGGGAAATGCACAGTTGAGGTGAAAGGTCAGATGAAAGCACAACAACAGCATGCAAGTGTATCTTCTCAGCAGTGTCAACAGCGTCAGAAGTCAGGAGCGAGTAAACCATCCGCATTACCTGGAAATGGAGTGTTGGACGTTGATGATGGATATTTAAGCATGATAAACCGAAATGAAGCCCCACTTTTATGGCCAGAGGAGTTCATTGAGAATGAGACCTTTTCACCTGACGAATTGAAAAGACTCTCAGTTCATTTACCCGAAGAGACTTCAGATTCTGACTCGTGCTCTGAAGCCAAGGAGATCGAGCTCGAGATTGTGGACTATGAAAGAGAGCCTTCACGAAGGCATCCTCCACATCATCATAATAATCGATCACTTAAATCCCCTTCTGCTCCAATAAACAGGAGAAATAGTCGTTCCTCCGGGGCCATGGATAAAACTGACTACTTCTCAGAAGACTCTTTAGAAGATGGTGAAAGTGAAGAACAGGAAATGGGCTTTCACAAAGCTCGTGGGACATCTGTCTCACCTTACCTCCAATATACTTCAGACTATTCTCAAAATGCTCATCATAATGGGGCGAAGAGAAATGTTGCAAGCTTCATATCTGCCAATTCCCCAAGCCATTTCTTGCCCCAGAAAGTGACAGTAAACAGCGTTACTGTGCAACAGCAGCAACACTCGCCAAATAGTAAGTCTCAGATTTCAAGAATTCCCAAAATGGTTACTGGAGGTCAGGGGAAGAAATCTGGACGAAGATCTGCAAAATCATCAGAAAGTAGCTCAAGTAGCGAACCGGTTGCTGAAACAAGAAAACCTTGTTCATTCTTTGTCTCTTTGACTGATAACCCATCGTCCTCGAATGAAGTAGCAATCGCTCCCAGTGGAAAGTCTTCATCCCTTCCGAAAGGATCAAAGGTTGCGATAAGTCCAGTTAAAAAGGCAGACAGTAATAAAACTATCTTAACAAAGTTACCCAATGAAAAATCTGAGGGTGACACTGGAACTTATAATATCAAATCCTCTAACTCAAATAACCCAACCAATACTTCTACTAATATAACTACAACTAAACAATTGACAAGTCAGCTTCCACAACTGAGACACACTAAGTCTATTAACATTGGAGGGCCTAGGGCCCGGAGTAATAATAATAATAATGCTAACAAACGGAAGAGTACAAGCGACTTGGTGGCGGTGGTAGCCCTTAACCAGCAAATTGAGTCACAAACTCAGTATGAACAACAACTCTCGACAAAGTTAAACGTTGGGGAAGTTGAGAAAGTAATTCTGCCCGAAGAAGCAGAGCCCCGTATAGTTGTTACCAGTAGCTTTAACCGAACCACAACATTCCTTATTCCTTCTCCTTGTTCTAGAACCCTGGACGAAAATACGGAACGACGAGGCGGACATGGACGAAGGGACGATGAGACGGATAACGACGTTGACGACTTCTCTTCTGACTTTGACCTCATTAGCTGTACAGAGCCTGACTCACTTCAACCATTATCCATCCATAATGTTCATGATTTTGTCTCTGAGATCATGGACACTGCGATGAGACACGGACTCGAACAAGCTGACAAGTCAACTAACCCCGTAGACAAGACTATTATTACCAATACAAATACTACTACTACTAGCAGCACTACTCCTCTACTAATTCATGACAACGTTAATCCTTCGACGAAAGACTTGAAAAGCCAAGTAGTAATAAGTGGTGGACAAGAAGAAGCTAACAATTCTTCAGTTGAGCCGACCACAGTAGAAGCAAGTGGTGTTGGTGGTCCACCTGCTATAAATGAGTTCCAAGTGAATGGACAAAAGTCTCAAAAAGACACTACTGATGAGAAGGGACAAGTGGTCTCTCTTGAGATTACCAACGGAGAAGAAGTTAAGGGTCTCTTGTGTGATGATAATTGTAAGACTTTCTCTGAAAAGGAAGATGTGAACCGTGACCACGAAGTAAGTGGTGAGGGCAATCATGATATCAAAGGTGATAAGAAAAATGGAGCATCTGTAGCTGAGCAACTTGAAGCAGTTGTAACTACCTTTCTGTCCGATAATGAGAGTTTCCTTGGGACAACCGAGGACGACTATAACGAAGAAGGAAATGATAATAATGAGTCTGATCTTTTGAAAGAGCAAACAAGTTCAAAGGATCAGGAGAAAGTAGTCTTGACACACGGAGATGAGAATAGCCAGGGCCAAGGGTTGTCAAAGGGTGAGAAGACTGAGCATCCAACTCAAGTGGAATCTCGAGAAGAAAACTCAAGTGGGTTGATGGTGACAGTGCTCAACGTTACCACCACCGATGATGATAATCCGGTATGTGAAACACTTAGAAGTATTCTGTTAAGAGTTTACACATTCTTTGTCCAAATTCCAGTCGTGGCACGGAACGCTTTTTTTCTTTAGCGTTTAATCTTAACGCGTTCCATAACATCATCGCTGTAAGCTTTTTCCTAGAGAGAGAGAGATATGTATATTAGGTACGTTTGTAACGTTAGCGTAGTGAGTAAAAGTGATCTATGTCTTTGTAAAGAGAGTTGATAGGAATTCAGGTTCATACCAGCATGCAAAAAAGGGTTCTTTACACAAGACATGAGAAGAAAGCTATGAAGCTAAGCTACATTATTAGACTTTTAGGGATTATCCAGTAATCCTTATGAAAGGAAGAGAGAGAGAAAATAGAAGTAGAATAGAATATGGATACATGGACGTAAAGGTGTTTTTATTGTGAATTCTTTTGCAGACGGAAGAAGCCATGAAGCCATTGATGAATTCTACTCCGATAAACAACAATAACAGTAGTAATGTCACACTGAGAGATTCTAGTCTTCTGGGTGAGGATAAAATACTGGATGAGTCGGAGGAAGAGGATTCCGAAGAGTTACCTCCACAATTTATTCCCACTCCGCCACCCCAGCTTATTTCCCCTTTGCCTATTCAACAACTTCCTTCGACACAAATTATTCTACCTCCGGTGACGATCTCGTCACATCAAAAGAATATTCTTCAACCTGAGTCTAGGGGTCGGTTTGGAAATGGCAATATGCACCATCATCATCACCATCATCATCATAATAATTCGAATGTTCGTGACGGAAAAGCAGCTTTGGATCTTTTAGCTCAGAGGATTTCTAATAGTAAGAAATGTCCAAGTCCTGATGACCAACTTCAAGTATCCCAGTTCATCCATGATAAAAGAAATATTTGGGCGTTATATGACCGTCCGTTTGACGAAGGTAAGTTTACAAATATGATCAAATAGCTTTTCGTCTTGCTTCCTAGGAATTAGATTGACAGTTCTATAGCTAAATTAAACTACTTCCATTCCATGGGTAATTCAAAAAGTTTTATTAAAGTTCATCTTCATTCATGAAATAGCGAACAGTCCCAAACAATTTCCGCAATCACAGTCTAGAGATTCCTATGAAAGAAAGTAATTGTATTTAATGTGTTCAGATTTATTGACCGTCAACTCAGGAGGACGAGGGTACGCCAGCAGATCCCAAGAAAACCTCATGGATGCGATGACTAAAGAAAGATTCCAAAAAAGTTTCTCAGCTCGGGGACAATCCTCAACGTTGCCTTTGAATTGCCGACCTCCTACAACACAAAGACGATCCAGTACCTTCCGAAACATGTTCAACAAGTTTAGAAGAAGTAAGTTGGCGAACAATCTCTAAATACGTGTGAAACTTTCCCTCAAGGAGAAAGTTAATTTACAATCTTAGTCTAATTTGACACATGGTTAAAAGTTGTTTATGAGTCAAGTGGAGTCTGCCTTTTGTATTCATGCATCCGTTACCATTCATCTATCCAAAAATTGAAAAGTTAGTTTCTGTGGAATATTAATTTTGGATTTAATTTGAATAGATAAACAGCCAGATGCGATGATAAGAGAGATTCCGGAATATCGTGATGATGAAGTCCAGTCCATTACAAGTCGAGAGACAGGTCCATCGGAACAAGGAAAGAAACGCGGATTCTTCAGTCGCCTTTTCAGGAGAAGTCGGAAACATTAGTAGTGGATTATTAACTGTAGTAACAAACATTTAACGTAGCCAAACAGTTATGTTATCATATCCAACCAGACCATGTATTACTATGTAGGGGATTAGCTACGTTCTTTATGATAAGAAAGTACTCATAGGCTCTATACTGATCTGTAATAGTTCTTAAAACGACTGTGTTTTTAATATATTTCTCCTAAAGAAAAATTAAATAGCAAGAATATGATGTTTTAAACGCCCTACAAGCATGAACTTTGTAAGTACGCCATTTAAAAATAGTTTTCGATTGTTAAACGTTTTAAGATCAAAGTATAAGTCTGTCCATAAGAAAACATTATAGAGTATAGTATTCGTTTAAGAAATATTATTTCATATTCCAGTAATACTTTAATATTAATTTACTTACTAACGTAGGTTTACCACAAGTAGAAAGGAAGCATTATTTATCTATTAATCAAGATTATTGTCCAATGGTAACCCCAGTGTAGTGCCGCATGCAGTACGCTATTATAAAAGTATTTAATAGGAAATAAATCGCAATTCCGTATCAAAAACTATCAATCATTAACATTAACATCATCATCATTATAACACTTATGGATTTTTAATATAAAACATGATTTCATCAGCCATGTTCTTATAATTATAAATTCATTCTTGTTTAAGCAATTTGAATAGAAGATTCTAGATATCTTTGAAGTCATTTTGATACACCGACCGACCAATGCATTCGAATGAGTACTTTTCACGTCATTTACCTATTGAATGCCTATGTCACTAACGGAATTAGTGAATAAACCATTGAATGGAACTGAAAATTTTTTCGAACAAAATACTTGTCTATTAATTAAAATCAACACTGGAGATTCGAATCGATTGTACGACAAATATGCTCCGAGGTACCTTCGAATCAGTACTAAAAAAATTAGGTTTCTATCCAGTGATAAATTAAAGCATTGTACTCTACGATAAAATTGTCATTCCACATTCCACGTGCGCATTGATAGGTAAAAAACAATAATTACTCGACTTTAGAAATGTTAATATATTTTATTTATGGCAATTTAAAAAAAAAAGTTTAAATGCAAATCCATAAATCAAATACAATATGATTAAAATTAGCTGCAGCTGAGATTTATTTCTATTTAAGAATAAATTGAAGACCCAAAAGTATTTTACAGTTAAGTAGCCTAACAGAAAGCAAAGACTTAGTAGTAAAATCAATCAGTCTCAACTCTTAATAGGAAATTAAATCTATTCAATTATGAATGGTTACAGATAAAAGATTTATAAAAGTTAAGAAACTTAGACTATGCTGTCATGAATTTTAATAAACACGACAGAAATTCTAATACAGGGAAATCAATTTAATATAACAAACACTGGTGTTAGAACATATCTATTGATATAAGATCTTCAGAAGTATTTCCGACTTATTTCCGTCCCCCTTTCTTCTTTCCATCAGGTTTTGGCTTGTTTTTCGGTCTAATAAGTTAGCAAAACTAATTGAAGCCTCTTTATATACATTATATTCGATAAGCGATAATAATGCAAAACTTACGTTAAGTTCAAATCACAAGTGGCCTTGTATGAGAAAAACCCTCGCTTAATGGCACAATCTCGTCCTTCCAGGTTCACCGTTACCTCTCGGCCAACAGGGAAAAATTTGTCAAGATACTCCAGCTTTTGCAAACTTGGGTCCAAGAATGACACTGTTATACAGATAAAAATCACATTTTTCTTCAACATTCATAAATTGCTTGGCTATTTAGTGTCTGCGGACCAAGATTGGCATCTTACCATCGATATCACAACTTAGGACACCAGGACAAGCATCATAAAAGTCTGGTGGCAATGGACGGATCGTCAGTCCAGGAAATTTCTGCTCTCCTTTTTCGGGTTCAGCAATCCAAAAGCAGTCAACGCATATGAGTCTTTTTACTTCCTTGTTATAATAGCCTCGGTGCCAAGTGCTGCAAAGAGTTGGATACTTATCCGCAGACAATCTCTCTAAAACCACAAATAATAACAGATAAGACTACGTTCTTACGAAGATTTCGACATTAGTAGATTTATCACAAATGACGATTAATCCGTAGTAATGCAAGGTCAATATAATTATTAGTACACATAGATAAATTTCATGCATGCAACTGTAACTTTTCTACAAAGATCGTACCTTTGCTCAGAGTGAACGCAACGATGTGATGATAAATAATAACTTCATAATCCTTGAAATCAGGTACGTCGACCTTATTCATAAACATGGTCATCTGCAGATTCAATGTTCTACTCTGGTACGTAATTGTATCATCGTGAGGTATTCCGATCAGCATCAACCTATCACCATCAAGTGACGTTTTTCGTATCTTCATACTAAGAGTCCGCCGCTTAATTGTACTAGTGATCGTGCTTTCTTTAAAGAAACTTTCGATACTGTAGTTTGTCCAACGATATTCTGCAAGGTAGATTTTCTTACTAATTAAGCATATGGCTCGAAGATAAATAAATGTTCAAAAAACAATTTTTCTTACGCATTTCCAAATCGTCATAATGGCCATACATTGCCCGATATAGCCTGCGCCACTTCCAAATCGCCAAGTCGTTTACAAGCTTTGACAACGGTTGCCTTTTTATGTCTTCTGCTTCAACATATAATCGAACTGTAGGGCAGTTGCTTCTACGCATAGCCAAAGGATCTTGTGGAACTATCTAATTAATCAACTCAGTTAATAAATCTGTTTTCATTATTGCTGATACAGATGAATGCACAATTCTGTCAATTTATTTTAATACTTACTTCGCCAACAATAGCAGTAGAACTAAGTTCTTCCCTCAATTTCCGAAAATGGGTGACCAATATGGGAGCATGATCCTCCATATTTTCTAACTTCACAACTGTAACAATCTGAGGAATCTGATAAATGCACAAAATTTGATTAAAAAACTGCAGTTTCAATATACTTAGATATTACAATTTTTTACTCACCTCCATTAGTCTTTTATTTGGTTTCTTCAATGCCGAAACTGCGACTTTACTGGCATTTCCATGTTCTAGAAAACGAACTAAAGCGAGAGGAGCACTAACATTCGTTTGGATCATTTCAACTTTAGCCCTGCGATATAGCGCTCCGAAAGGAGCCATTACTACATCATTAACTCGAGGCTTTTCATTTGGACCAAAGCTTGAGTCTCCTAAGATAAAATTTATATGTTGGACTAAGACTAATGACCTTAGCATGATTTAAAAAATGTATTATTAGTTGTAAGTGTTCGTTACCTTCCTCCGCCCACTCATCTATAGCGACTTTCAACTCATTGGTTAATTGGTCGCCTTCCAACTTGTCCATCAAAGTATAGATATCAAACCCAATCACTCGATTGAACGAGACTTGACGTCCCATCCGTTTGTACAGTGGCTGAGTTGGTTCTAATCTCTTAAAATGGAACTCAGAAAGCTCGCCAGATTCGTCCAACATTAAGTTACTTAATTCAGTAGTTGTTTTGTCTACAGTTGAATCAATTTCGATAGGAGAAGATTCCAACTGAAGTCCATAGTCAGTCAGTTTTTGTTTCCAGAACGTCCTTGTCGCATTAATATCTTCACTTCGTCCGAAAGATAACTTTTCTTTGGATAATAAATTCTCGACATATTTGACTACTGCGTCATCACACATAGCTGCTTGATTTACATCCTCCAACGCTTTGCACAGAGTACTTCCTTCATCTCCTAGTTCTAGATCAATGCGATGAATTATGTCTCGCTGAATTATTATCTAAAACGAAATTTTGTGTGTTGAATCTTAATACCACTCTAAATACCAAAACATATCTGGGTGCACAAACAATTATGTCTTATTACTTTTTCGAATACAACAGCAATCAAGCCGGTCAATCCTTTTCCATGAATTTCATTTAATTTCTGGAATCGTTGAACTATCTCTTCTTCCCACCTCATTGCCTTACTTTTATTTACAGGAGTTGATACAAGGCTGCAATGATGTGCCAAAGGGGGATAATCCTTTAGTGTTTCTGGCATTTCTTTGAGATGGTGTAGCTCAGCGAGCAAGGTTTCCCCTGTGTCCAGGAGGTAAACATGAACTTTTTCTTTGAAATCGATACACAATACAAAGCCTCTATAACTGTGGACAATCCATAAAAACTTATTATTAGCTAACAAATATTAAGCCTTTATCTATTTAGTAATTTTTTGTACAATTTAGTAGTTCATTAACTTACAAATTCGGTTTTACAGGATGCTGGATTAAACAAAGAGATCCCTGAGTCGGAAGCCATGGATAATAAGGACTTAGTCCAAGTGTTACTGATGTGTGGATGAAGTGTTCAATCTCTTCAACGATAGAAGACTCATCATCAATAACTACGTAGAAATCGCTTAAACTAATGGGGTTCTGACAAATCCGTACCTGTTAGCAAAACACAAAAAAACTATTCACTTAAGAACTTAGTTTGCAAAAGAAGCAGAAAGGGGATCAACAAACGCTGAAATACTCACTTTAGTCTTGCACAGACCGTCACTGTCGATTACCACACTTTGAAGATCTCTTTTTGTTTCAGCTACCGTATCTTTTACTGATACAAGATCATGAGACTTCACGAATTCATCTTTGTTACGCTCTAAAATTAAAAGTCCAAGAAACGTTAATCAAAAGCTGCACCACTGAACTAGGTGCTGTTTTAGTTTTGATACATGTATATAAGTAAAATATGTAAATAAATATTTCTAATAACATAAACTTACGAGGCAAAGCCAAGTTTTTGCTGATGAGCATACTAGCTATGTCACCAATATTTTCATAATCTGGAACCGACAAATTTCCCCAATGATGTGTACTGAACAGTTGTTTAGTCGTTCCCTGAGCATTAATTAGAAATATTCTTTGAATTACTTGGGTAAGCGTGAGCCATAAAATTAGAAATAAAAAGAAAGTGCATGTAATAATACCCAATGGGTTATCTGCATCAAAACTTTGTGCCCGTGGTTATGTTCGATTCCACATAGGTCAAGTCCGAATAATTTTTCAAGATATTCATTAGCTCTGAAATTAGCATCAGTACCCTTATGGACAGCATCAATGAGTCCAAACCGAGCTGCGCACCTGCGATGTCGATAATATTCTTGAGGAAGGGTCAATAATCTGGACGACTGCAGTGTAACCAAAGGTCCTATGTCCACAAGTAAAACCTTACAAGACTCTTCTTCCTCATTTATTTCATGTATCTGTCCACGGTAAAATCCCGGTGCATTCAAGATATCGCCTTCGTGGTGACATAAACAATAGCCCCCAAGTTGAATCTTCTCCAGTTTGGTTTTGGGAACGTCATTAGTATTTAACCTTCTTGCGTTCAAATGTTTAGATGCACCTGTCCAGGTCAGGTACATACAGTGGATGTTCTCAACATGAGTGACCTTCATCTGCAAAAGAAAATTCGTATTATAATAAATAATACGAAAGCATAAGAGATCCGTTTTAAGTTAAACTGAAAGAATAGAGTGAATATATGTACAAAAAAATAGAATGACAAAAAAGCTTTATAAAAAACAATAATGTTCAAATGTTTAAATTAGCTTACACAAGTTTTAACATTTAGAGGAACGTTCATGTCGAAATCAATTGGCTCCAGCAGAGGAAGCACCGCTGGAAGGTCCTTCGACCTCCTCATCGTTCTGTCACTGTCCTGTTCACCTTCTGGTGCACCTTAGGATTAAAAATTAATCAAGATATATAATATGATGAATGTATTATGTAATCAGTCAGTGCAGTGACTATAGTGAATTTAGAAAAAGCAAGCAATATCAGCGATCGATTGTTCTGCCAACAGACAAGCACATGTGACATGCCAATGCCATGTGCCACATGGTGCATGATGCATGGCCATGCCATACACCATGCTATTCTATCAATACCTTCCAATAATTGAAAAACACAAGAAAGAGAGGAACTTACTGAATTATATAATAGACAAACTGAATTGAAACAATCAACTAAATAAATTGCAAATTACGTAA
>JAQFZZ010000515.1:0-17248 GCA_034696405.1 Isotoma caerulea
ACAGGAGGGAGTTGAGTGCATGATTTTTTATACTTTTTATGATTTTTCTACAAGCTGTGATGTTGGTAAGATTTATACAATCATTCGATAGAGTTCTTTGATCTTCCTTAATCAAAGGAAATTGAAATACCTGAGCCTTAAGGAATAAAGTGATATAATATGATTTTTTATCTCTGTTGCTCTTTACATTTTTAACTGTTGGAAAGAGTTAAGTTAAATCCAATACGTTTTGTTTTGCAGTCAGTATTGAATAAAAATATACGTACATGAAATTTATATTGCAATCGATTCGGTTGCAAAAATGAAAAACAAAACGCTGTCTTTTATTTTAGAAAATTGTCATTTTTCTAATGGATTAAAACTTTTTTGAGAGGACTAATGCATAATATAGAAAGTATGTTAAGAAAATTATTAGAAACATTCGGAAAACTAACTCTTGCATGCGTGTTTTAATTTGCAGATGGTTGTTTTATACTCTTTTGTTTGATTATCATACAATTGCAATAAATTAGCTGTAAAAAAATTAAAATTAGACAAAAAAAATTCTGCTAAGAGAGTTACCCTGCATATCCTAATATCAATTGCTTTTAACATTTAATATAATTAATAATTGCACTGTATATGTATTTTTAAAAGTTATAAAATATACAGGTAAAATAAAATATACATGTCAATACAATATTGTAGAATAACCAATATTTTATTGACAGTTACTCTGCACCGTTGACCGTACAAATTGAGGTTGAATCATACTATTTTTTTTACAAATTATGTTTAACATAGTTTTAATACAACGCAACAAAACTAGTTTAGTCAAATATTATAAAATTCTTATCTTCTATACACTGATGCATATAACGTTTATATTTTTTATTTAATTAACTAATACGTTAATTAAAATCTTTAATTACATTCATTGTAAACGAAATGATTGATTCTTTCGGCAAAGTTAATGAAACAAATGAACATTTCTGAAGTTGGCAGAAGTTATCAATTCATTTGTATTCTTTACTGCATACATTAATGATATCTGATTTGATGCTTTTATTAGTCACGTCAGAATTGCTAGTAAGTCGGACAGCACTAAAATAGTTCATTAAACTTGTTTACATTGTATTTTGTATTGCATCAAATTGTGTGCTTTATACTTTTATGTTCACTTTCATGGTAGTTACAAATTGTATGCTCTTGAGTTTTGGGCAATATTACGTATTATTATGATATGGACATTTTGTAGAGGTTTCTCTACCGCTGAAGATTTATTGGCATTTTGCAATGACATTACATATTTGATTGAAATCATTTTTGAAACTTGTATATTGAGTTTTCAAATTAGCAATATTGGCCAATGAAACTGTTAACCATTATATGGATTTGAACCGAAGGGACTATCCATGTTTTTGATGAAAAGGTGACTATAATATAACCAAGTACTGTAATCAGTATTTGGTTTTCCTCTTTGTTTCCACAAATATTGCAAACATTTTAAGGTTGAAACATCGGTTTTGCTTCACTTGGTAAAAATTAAGCAACAAAAGGAAAGCACAAAAATTAATGAATGAATGAGGTAAAGCCTCCAATTCCGTGGGTAAAGCTTTATCGTTACTACATCGCGTTTCTTATGTTATTACCACATTAACGGTCGTTGCTCTAAATATATGGTTGAGCATTATTAGCGGAAAACATAAGCTAAAATGACCAATGACATATTTCATCATGTAGGTGTGTTAATTTACTTGATGAATTAAAAACTAAAGGAAAAAAGTTAAAACCTGACCATATATTAAAGACGCATCGGATATTTAGGTGATTGCATGGCACAAATCTTGCACTAGATTTTTGACAATGTGTTTACGAGTCCATTTTGTACCTTGGTGCCTTGGTGGTATACTTTTAATTTCATATGGTAATTTATAGTTTACAATAATTTACTCAGACAAGGTAAAAAATATGGTTTGTATATAGTCCATTTCCATTTTAAACCTTGAAAAAATTCCGAGCATGTTTTCTGATTTTTAAAAGTATAAATATGAAGTTTTAGCTTTTCCAAATTCTTAAATTTTTCATATAAACCTTTCTGAACTCTTTCTCGACAGTGTCACATATCTCTGTTCTGTATGGAAAGTTGGAAAGTCTTAACTTATTTTAGTGCCAATGCGTAAAGGAGTGTAAAAATGTATAGAAAATAAGAATTCATATCAGTTGTCAGTGCATCAAATCCATTTCATGAAAATTAATAGTGGTTCGAATTCGAAAATTATTCCTAAAACATATAACGATTGAACGAAATTCTATATTTTTTAAGTAATTAGAAACATTTTGCATTATTTTACAGGAAAACATGTACAAAAACAATGACTTCACGTGAATGACAATGGCTATTGACTTTAGATTTAAAACTTTTCCTCTTACGGTTTGTATAATTTAATATTTCCTGAATGAACTCAAACAATACCTCGTCACATCTCGACCTATAATGAATGACCAAATACGCCTAACTCATTTCACAACAAATAGCAAATGTTTAATAATTACCTAACAGAAATCCCAAATTAATGCAATTGTTTTCCTACCAATTATCCTGTGGCATTGATATTTTGGAGTAACTCAAAGAAATTATGTCAAACTTTAGCGAAAATGTTTGAGTAAAAGTATTGGAATTGAACAATTTATTACGCAAATAACCTATAATTAGCCTAACAAACAAATTTACATTTGCACGAATGAGGTAAAGTTCTAATTAGTTATGTTTTATCTTTAATCGTTACTTTTGCATATTATTTCAAGTAAAAGTATGTTAAACAATCGACATAAGTTGACATACTTAATAATTTTATGCAATGCTTCAAATTAAATTTATTTTTATCGAAGATTAATTTATTCTGCTTCTTTTCTTCTATAAAGAAAATAACTTAAGAAATTTAGATAAGATAATGATTTATTCTAGCCAATTATTAATGAAAGTATTTACAATTAACAAAAAACGTTAACTACACTTTACCATATATATATATACAATAAAGTGTGTATTCAATTGTGGTCAAATGCAACACAGTCACTAGTTTTTGACTTTACAAAATCTCAAACCCACTACTCTACGACTAATCCAACCAAACAACGTAGGTTACGGAATTGCCTAAAAACAAGCTGAGTTATTATGAAAAATTAAGATAAGATAATCTTTGTAAATAATGAAGACAACAGAATATTTAAATTAATAATTTGTGCTTAAATTAAATCATAAATTAGTTTTTTTTAACTTCATTTATGATTTTACAGCAGGATTGCGACAAATTTATTTCACCATCAGCAGTAAGACAATTTGTAGATTGAAACTGGAAGCAATTCGATCTAACACTAATAATAAAAAAAACTAGGCAGCCGTAAAACTTGTCGACATCATTATTATACATTTTATGTTAGTTGTATCCTTGTATCACACAAAAATTAATTTAAGTGTGCAAAATAATCACATAGTAGTGAGATTCTAATGGAAAAACAATTGTATTTGTATGATACGATAGTAATTAATAATTATAATTACAATGAACATTATAATTTATGAATAATTTCCCCAGGAAGTCTCATTTAAGTATATATAGAAAAAAAAAATAAAAGAAAAGAATGAAGTAACGAATAAGTCAGGGGCATAATAAAACATGCATAGAGCGTGCTAATTTTGATGGGTCACATCACAAAGGCACGTGCATTTGAGCAGCTGATTCAGCACAATAATAAAAGAGAAGGACACTTTTTTATACGATAACAATTTGATGGAACTAAATTCACTTTCATTCTTTCTTTGATTCATTTGTGATAAAAATTTGTAAAGAGTGCAAAGTACAAAGAAAGGCTTTTATTCACATAAGTTTTTATCATTTTGTGAGTTTAATTCAGAGCAGAGTTCAAATTTTAATACAAATAAATAAATAAACTAAAGTCAAAAAACACAAAAGAAATCAACAATCTTCAATCAAATTGTCTATTGCAATCAATCGGGTGTCGTGAATGTGAAATGTGAATCCAGAAAATATCCAGATCCAGCGAATCGTTTATGATAAAAGCACAAAGGAAGGATATCGGAAATAGACTTGTATGTTAGTGGTAAGTGGAAGTGCAAAGGGAGGGTTACATAATTAAATTAGGTTTGGACACTTCAACTAGTTTACTAGTTGATTGTTTATTATTGATTACGATTTGCTATCAATAGTTGATAGTTAAAACTTTAAAACATTTCACATCGTATTTTGCGCATTATCATAGGTGCTAGGGTTTATGGTTTAAATTGATAGTTGATAGTATTAACCTTTTATAACGAATAAACATCCTTTTCTATTATAGACCTTAATCTGTAATCTTAAGTCAATCTGCCCAGAGTCAGAGCAGTCAGCCATTAAGCGTAAAAAGTTGGCCGTGAATCGTCAAGCCCAACAAAAGATCATCCAGTCCACAGTCATGGAAGCAAATACTAGTCGATCTAGGCATAAGCAAAAGGAGCGAACCTCAAGAAGCTCAATCTCCGAGCTTGTAAGTTTGTTAATAATCAAAATCAAAATTTAAAATATGTAAAGATATTGGTAATTAACAAGGGAAACTGTTTTTTTAGGAAGGGCAGGTCCCTGATGCGCCTAAGCTGGAAGATTTCACATTATTAACAAATGAGAATCAACATTCAGAAGAATTGCCACAAGACAATATAGATAAACCTCAACTATCTTCAGATGATACTGCGTTAAGGACTTTGGATTCAAAAAAGGCCGAAAAAGAAGTTTTTAAATCAAAAGTTTCTTCGAAGGAAGAGACGAAAATTGCTGCAGCTGTGGAAAGTGTTGCTGATGTTAATGTAAGGGTAGATGTATCTGAAGAAAATCTAAATGAAACATCTGAAATAATTACATCTAGTCGTGAAGAGAAAGTGATTGTTGAAGATGATGAAAGTGTTGACCCTTGCGAAGAAGCGTTGCCGTCAGCGCCTGTTCCCAATGATAGTAATATTGAAACCGGTAAAGAATCGTTTGGATTGGAACAGCAAAAACAGTATTTGTACCCAACGCTGGAGTCGTTTAAAGAAGGTGCTGAAGATTTAGGTGCATCCTTGATTCAAAGTCCTCAAGCAACGTCAATGATTTCAACTCCTTTAGCTGCAACAACTTACGTTGACGTTGTTTCTCAAGTACATCCTGTTGAGTTCAGTGTATCCCAGATTGAGGAATTGTATTCGAATCTTATTTTAGAAAACAATGAAGGGAAGATAAAAGAATTTTTGAAGACGACAAAAACTTCGTATGATGGATTTGAGCTGTACGAACTATTGTGCAATTACATGAGAGCTTGCAATCAACTTGCTAACTGCGAAAAGACTTTAAATAGCCTTCGAGAGAAATGTACTGATTATGAAAAACAGCTTTGGACAATTAGTTCGGAAAGTCTGTCTCAAAGTGATGTTTGTGAAGATGGTAATCAAGTTGTAGCCACGCAGAAATTTCTTGTTTCTAACTTTAGCAAACAAGTTTACACTCAGATTGACAGAACGTTGAAGGAAATTAAGGAATTGATCAAGGAATCTTTTTCATTGTATACGTACTCTGTGGAACTTTCTAAAGCACAGATAAAACACTTCTTTCACAAGTCATTTAAGGATATTAATCTACAAAGTTTTGAAGTGCAAGGCTACTATTCGGAATATCCTACTATAGACATTCTTAACTGTGCCAACTTACTTCGGCTGTGCATTTCCACATTATTCATATTTATTCGTCGGCCTGTAGTTGATCCGAAGTTTTTAAGAGATTGTCAAAATTGGATTGCTGATTCCGTCGGCCTTCTACTTCGGATTGCAACTTTAAGTGACCATGTGTTCATTTTAAATCATGTGGTTCGTTGTCCTGCTGGAGTTATTGGAAAGCAACTAGCAAAATGTGTGCAGGTTCCGAAAATACCTATCCCGATCTCTCCTTCAGAGTATTGTAACTCACATTCAGTATTCGGTCATCTGAATCTTGACTACGCTTTGACTGTCCTTAGTACAATTTTAAATCCTGTGAGCAAAAGGGATGAATTTTTGAAGCAAGCTGAGGTCGGGGTTAAAATTCAATCTTCCCCAGAAGTTAACAGTCAATGGGTTGTTGTAGATTCTGACGGAGAAGACGATCCAGAGGATGTAGCATTTTTTAAAGAAAATGATCTCATAAGTTTACTACATCAGGTCTGTATAATTTATTTAAAGTTTTTTAATAAACTGCGTTTTCTTAATTGATTCATTTACTCATTTTGTCTTAACTTTACAGATTCCATTCGGAGATATCTTCCGCCGTATTTTGCTCGTTTATAAGACTGAAGGGACTGATACATACAATGTGCATATTTCTACCGAACGTAGCGTGTTGAAACTTCTTGCCTTCGGGACCCAACTTGTAAGTATATTGGGACAAGGTTTTGTTTCTTACTACACAGATCGGTAAGTAATAAATAGTTAGTAATAACAGTTTAAATAAGTTGATTAATTAATGCAATTGATCGATTAATGATTATAAATTAAGCATTTGATTTTGTTTTGTTACAGTTATCGTCATTTAGTGAAAATGATCGGCCAGTTAATATTACATTGCGTTCAATATGTGACCGACCATATCGAATGCTTCAGAAACAGTAATGGAGCAAGTCATCTAACACCGGATAGTCTAATTATGAAAGAATATGATCTGTTTTTTCGAAACGCTGTGGGTGTACTATTCAGTGGAAAGAATATAGGTACCCTTCTGTTTCTCTCTGCTATTCCTTACCATTTAATTTCTACCGGAATGCTGTGGCATATCTATTGCGGAATGACCAAATGGAGCTCGGTTGATCATTGTAATAGTATGGTCTCTACGTATATCTCGTCTGAGTTTGAGAACGAGTTAGTCTCCATGAATGAATCAGACGCATTTCACCTTTTAACGACCTTATCAAACATGGCAATAGCTAGGGAAGGCATGGAGGCGAATTTTATTCAAGTAGTTACGCTTCATCTGTTTCAAGTAAGTTTAAAATAATTTTTCATTGTTTATTTAAATACTGAAGTCGAGGTTATCTAATCTTGTGGCTTGGGTATTATTTTTAGATTGGATTTTTGAGCACACTAACTCGGGATATATGCTCGAAAACTGCTAGAGATTTGTTGGGGAATTTAACGAGAAAATTTCCTCAGTTAATATCCGTGATATTACACACGATTAATTCAAAGATGAAAATTTTAGATTCGGTAAATACAACCGTCATTCAATTCTGAAATTAAGTTATGATTTGAAAGTAAATTAAAAATTAAAATGCAAAAGGTACTTTGTAATCTTCTAGTTTTCCTTATACGTGCTAAAAGAACTGGCATTTGACTTTTGGAAGCCGACAGAAGTAGATGTGAAATTACTATCTCATTGGTTACTGGACTTTCCAAAGTCTTCTGTGGAGAACCAGACTGCACGTTTCGTAATTGAGTCTATGAATTGGCATTTCGATGAAACTGGCAAACTGTTTGTGCCTTTTGATGTTCACTACCAGGTAATTGATATGCATAACTTAATTACTATGTAGTTGGTCATTACACTCATTAAACTGTTAAATTATTTTAAAATGTTTGTATTCATAGGTAGCATTGATGATAATGGGATCCCACTCTTTAGTAAGTCGGAATCAAGACAAATGGGCGTGGGATAATATTAAACGTCTACATTTGCACGGTTTGGACCGAACTAATCTCGGTCATACCGATCTTATTGGAATACTAAGGGTAACTTACTCCAAAGTAATATCTTACATTTGAACAAATGAAATGGTTTGCCACAAAAAGCTGTCGTTAAAATTTCAGGGTTTACCAGCTTTTGAAAGTAACTCTGAATTGGAATCCGTGAGAAAAGGAATTGAATCAAAAGATCCACTTGCATGTCTTTTGACATTGTACTTGACTCCTGTTGGGCATTCAGTACCTCTAGTGTGTTCCAAAGGATTTGATCTGATTGAGATTATGCTTCAAAATTATAAGTGGAAACCTGTAATCAATTCTTTATTTTTCATCACGCCATTGTTTGCGGAGTCTCCGAGGGCTTTGTATAGTCATGAAAAGTAAGATAACTGAAATTGCTATTAAAAGCAAAACGGATAAAATATTTGAAAGTATAAGAAACACTCTTAATATTGATCTAATATTGATTTAATTTCTTGTAGATTTAGAAATATTTTGGTCAGTATTTTTGCTGCGGATATGACGTACATGAGGATGGCAAAAAATCTAATTACTTCCGATTTTCCTGGTGATGTGACAAAATTTATGGGGGGAATGATTGCTACCCAACTTAATCAAAGTGCAAGGTATTATAAAATCGCACCGTTAAATTAAAGCAGAGCTTTTGACCTGTTGATCAAGTGTTAATTATTCTTAAAAAATATTCAACTATTTTTCAGATTAGGAGCAACGGAAAAGAATCTTGTTTGCTTGTGGGTTGAATGTTTGACCCAATTAGAAAATTGGAATAAGGATAATAACATCTTATATGTACTGAACATTTTAGCAAAGTTTTCACTTACAAGACTGGAGTGTGAAATATTTTTTAAAGATTACATTTCACAACTTTACAAGGTCGTCTGCATTTTCTCTATATGACAAAAAAAACGTAAGCATACTTAAATACTTCCGAATTCTCATGTACATATGTTGATACTTATAGGATCTTCCAGTTACAAACCAGTCAGGAATATCTAATCTCTTCAGCTGGTCCACTCCAATGACAACATTATTACCCAATCCGTCCTATTCTGAGATTCCATATTTACTTTACTTCATCTTAAGCACCGAAATGAAAATGGAAAACGAACACGGATTCTGGAAATCTCTTTGTACTGCATTAAATAACCCGAAGGTTTCGTTAGAAGCTGCAGTCAAGGTATGTATGTACTTACGACTGCAACTTACTACATTTGTTTTCGATTAAAGATTTAAACTTGTATACTTGTGTGTAGAAATCCAACTCGAAAAAATTTGCCACGTCGTCTAATTGCTTGACGATTTATCGCTGGGCGCAGTTAGCACTCAATTTACCAAATAATCACGAATTAACATTTTCTGTCTGGCATAAATTTTTTCTTCGATACTTTCATCGTGTTTCAGAGTAAGTTAATTAGAAAAATTTAAATGGCAGTGTTTTGTATGGAATGTTTGATGGAAATTGGAAATTGTCTGTTTTAGTAACCAAACGACTCATTACAGCTGTGTTGCTGGAAGATTTTTTGAAGGAATGATAAACTCAAGTTTCCATAAAAAGCTGAAGACAAAGTTAGAGGATCTTTTAAAATTCACTCGTGAAAATATTAAGTCTTTCGAACAAAACTGTTCTTTGGAGAATGCATCTGAAAATCCTATAATTTTGGCTGAACGTCTCTCAGAGAAGATCAAGTAAAGTTAATTTTGACAGTTGGCCCTTGCAGACTACGCCGTACGGCTATAATCATAATCAATTTTTCAAATTTTTAGGTTAGCTAGTGCCTTTATGCTGTGGATTGAAGATACGACACTTTTACAAGAGACACTGTATCTTCCAGCGTTAGCTCCTCAGTTTTTACCTAGTATTTTGCTGACTCTAATGGAGGGAGAAGATGTATGTAAATAAATTTATTTATAAAACTACTTACGAATGATAGCAATTTTGTAAACTTGACATTTGATGTGTTATAGGTCGATTGGTCCAATTACATTGATTCTGACGTGATTGGAAAAGAAGAACGGGATTCAGCTCGAGAATACATGAATGCAGTTGAAAGAATTTGCTGGGTTGACGCTGGTAAACTTCGTCGCTTCTGTGGGTTGCACATATCAATTTCTAGTCGAACGGACGACATTCTCAAGCGCTTAAATTTTTACGACAAGCCTGTAGAGCCACCTCCAGTTCCAATATTCGAAGATGTTCTACCTTCTACATCTGCTGTTATGTTTATCGACAAAAGGTCAATGCAGTTGGGACTGGATTCTCATTTTAAGAATCTTCGAAACTTTTCACAGTAATAGAAATTTGTTATCTGATATTTTTAAAGCAGTTAAGTAATTGTGTAAATGTAACCATATTATCGTTTTTTTCAGTTCCTTTGCTATGCAAATCTCACAGATGATGGCCTTAAACTGTGCTTATTGGGAAAGCCTTCCAGATCTGTATATTAACACTCCAGTAGATATGTTAGTTAATGCGAGATGTCAAGGCACTGTAAATTTTGAGGGATGTTCCGGCGCAGCCCGTGTTGTTTTTAAAGTAAAAACAATTATAAATCTATTTTAAATACAAATACAGAAGTTAGTTTTATAGTAAAAAGTGATTTAAACATGATGTCCTTTGCTAGTACACTGAAGCGAAACTAAACGAGAACCTTGGACATCAAATCCATCAGAACCGATCAGAATATCAGAGACTGATGGATGAGAAAGGAACACAGCCACCACCATTTGAAGTTTGTGTTGCTGCTGTTTTAGTTGAAGATTTCATAACGTACGAATTATTTTTTTATGTATCACAAAATTAAGAATCGTTTACTTAAGTTAATGTTAAACTGTAGTATTTTAGTATTTAAAAGCACTAAGCACGTTTATTATTTTGAAATAGAAATCTTGTTCTTCACTTCCGACAATGCTCTGAACAAAGTGACGACTTTCAAAAAGTTCGACAAGTAGGACATGAGTTATTCTATTATGTCACGACTCTTGTGAATGATGAGACTGACTTCTATCCTCCTGCAAGGCAGCTGCTTTCTTCATTGTTAGAAGTTTTAGGAAGAGAGTTTATCTCTGTTCAGCCAGACCAGTGCCGCAGATTAGTGACCACTTGTGTTCGAAATCCAAAATTAATAGGGGCATTAGCTCCTCATTTGAATCTTGCTACTTGTAATCCAGCAGACTTGATTGATATTTATCAACGTGTGACGAATATTCCTAAGAAAGACATCGATCTTGCGTTTGTAATTCTGACTAAGGTAATTTGGAAGATTATTTTCATAAGAATTCTGATTTATCAATAAATATTTTATAAATTATTTTCTGTTTCAGTTTGACATCAACTACTGGTTAAAATCGGTAAAACCAAGGTTGAATGAAAGATCGCAGTTAATTGCAATCATTTGGAAAGCATTGACAGCGGATGGATTATCTCCTGACGATGAAAAGCTGATGGTTCATGGTACGTATAGAGCGCATCTGAAAAACATGTTGCTGTATGATTTTCCTCAACATTATGGAGAAATCCTAAATCACCTTCTGGAAGGACTTGAGCAACATACAGTAGCAATACCAATATGGTACGACTTTTGTAACGGGCTAAGCAGAGATACTATCCGATTTTGTAATGGAATGGATCCTTTTGTGAGAAAGAAGGAAATTAAACGATTTTCTACTGAAGGAAGTATCCTAAATCATCAAGAGGTAAGGAAAACTTAATATTTAACTTGAATGTAAATTACTAAATATGAACTATTAATTTATTTTGTGTAACATTTTGACATTTTTTGGCGCTTCAGCTCATCGAAACAGCACATATGCTTGCTGGTTACTTCACCAAAGATAGATTAATGCATGGACCATATGGGCTTTATTCAAAGTATCGAAATTACGTAGAACCGCTTTCCTGCTTTTTACAAATGATCTCTTACGGCGTTGTGGCTTCTTCTTTGAAAAACTCCAAAGGAAACTTGTCACAGAAAGGTAATTGAGTTTGTAAAGTAAATTAAATTCGTGTTTGACATGTTTCCTTTAATTACAGTTGTTGAAGCTGTATGGCCAGTTATTCGAGATTTGTATTCCCCGTGGATTTTGCCGTATAGTCAAAAATTCATTCAGCAAAATTGTGCGCAATGGATTCAGCAGATGAATTTCGAAAACTCAAGCGTTTTGCAACCATGGATCGGTGCGGACTCACCATTGGCTCTTATATTCATGAATGATTTTACTGACTGCATCATGTTTCTAATTGAAACTTTACCAGGTATAAATTTTAATCTGCAATAATTTTCGATTCCGTTTCAGTCCTGTCGTTTAAATATTCAGTATTTGTAAAAATTTGCTATTGGTTTGTTGTAGGAACTTCAGAGATATTTTCTTGCCTGTGGAATTTCTACGTCGAGAATTATGCACAGATAGGAGTGAAAGAGCATATATTTGGTGTGATTCATACTTGTTTTGTTAGCATCCCGTGGACAATGTTTTGGCCATCGTTTACTGATGTAGAGACTATGTGTCGAGTATGTCAAAGTTTGATCTATTACGTGTTTAACAAAAAATATGTATTTTTCGAAGTATTTTAAATTTGACTTGTTTTTAGGTTGTGGAAAAATTTCTGCCTGTAAGCCACAGTTTTTTGAGCGTTGTATTTGCTCAACTACCTTGGATGGAATGGATTACAGCGCTTAACCCAAAATTAGTTATCAAAGGTCATGGGATGTTGCTCAATTTGACTATTAGATTGGCAAATGATTCAGTAGCAAGAGAGGTGATAAAATACCCTAATTTAACTTCTAGATTATTTAACTACCAGTACTTGATTTTATCTTGTGTCTTACTGTTAATAGTCACCTACATGGGTTCACGTTATGGATGGGGCTGAGAATTTAATAAACTGGAACTACGTTTCCCCTAGCAGTTTGGAACCAATTCTAAATTGGTTTGTGATGAGTATAGATCCTCGAGTTGTATTGAAGTTGGATTCAACCCATCATATGGATAAAGCTTTATTGAGGTGAGGTATATCGATAACCTACAGAAATGACTGCTCCAAAGGCCTACTGTTTATTTCATTAATTTATTAATAATAAATGTTAATGTTTTTGTAGATTGTTGAAAACTGCATGCGGCTATGCCACACATGAACAAACTCATTCAACCCCCAATGTTTCATCTAACGCTACAGATGCTGGCGCAAAGCGATATTATTTTGTTAGGTCTTACGTAAGACTGTTAATTTGTGCGTCTTCTAAGTACAAGAATTTGTTAGGAACTCATGCAAAAAGTTTTGAAGACGCGGTTCAAGAAATGGTTGGCGACATTGTAAGAGTCGCAAGACGAGACGGTAAGTCAATAAATATAACAGTTTATGGTTGAAATGTAACGAATATAAATCATTGATGAAGTTTGTTTATGCAGGACAATCTAAAGACCTTTTCATCGTACATTTACGGGAGCTGATGGGTCTGATGTTGAATCATTCATTAGTTACAATATCTAGAAATGCCATCATTGAATGGTGTAATTCAAATAGTGATTCTCCGTTGAATTTTTTGTTCGCTGTGATCGAGATCAGCTATGGGATGAAAGTTGCACCTTATGTTGTTGTTCCTCTTATTGAAACTGCAGTATCTCTAAGTTTTCAACATGCAGGTAAATTTACAAACACCTTTTCAATTTCGGAATGATTTTTGTTACGGCATTTGTCTATAGTACAAAATCATTCTTATTTACTCTTTTACAGAATGTACCTGGAAATTAATCTGCGAACTCTCAATTGTAAACCCAGAAGAGCTAAGCACATTTTTTGATGTTGCATCGAAAGATGGGCATTATTTAACTTTGTATACTTTGCTTCTAAATCGTCGCCAAAAGCTTGTGGGAGGAGGGCTGAACTCAAAATTACTTTTTATGGACTTGCTAAAAAATATCAAGCCAAAGTAAGTTTACCATTTCTAAAATTATGACCAAATTTAATTCACCAGTTTCATAAAACTTTTTATTTATTTAGAGAGTCAAATGAAGAATCGCTACCCCTTGTGTATGGTGTGATTTTAAACTACACAGTTCAGATGTGCCAAGAACATGAAAAGGCTTCCAATGCAGAAATGGTTGAAAAAGGTGTCAAGACATTTTTACTCTCATTTGCTCAGCATTTAAATTTAGTTGGAGATGACAAACAAGGCTGGGGTTTGCTTGGTGCACTTGGATTAGGAAAGTCGTCGCAACTGAGTATAAGGTACTGTATAAAATCCACTGAACCGTTTTTATTTTATGATTTGTTTCGTTGCATAAAATTAAATATTTTATATATTTTTAGAGGTCGATTGTTTGCTAAGTGTCTTGGGAATTTCATACTGGCACAGCTCCCAACCAATTTACCAATAAGAATAAAATCAGATGCGGAAGGTCATTTTGCTCAAGTGTTGTCAGAAAGGTAGTATTGTTACTTTCGAAAAAATCTTTTGTTGAAATATGGTTCCACTTGATTTCTCATGGTTAAATATTACAGCACCACCGGTACAAAACCTCATCCTGAAGTACTTTCCTGCCTTGAAAAATTAGATGGTCTGAAGATCAACCGCCAATATGCCGACCTAATTGATTGTATTGATTGCGCAATTGATTTCATCAAAGAACCGACTCATACACTATTAAGCAGTGATATCCTAATTTCGAAATTAAATAGCCATTTATTTAGCGCTCGATATTTATTTCAGTAACCGAACCGAGAAACTATTATTTTTTTTAATATAGCCGTTTTAAGTGATTTTAATGATTTATGTTTTATTTTAATATATTTGACTTCATTCATTTTAAGAATTGTTCGTATTATATTATAACATTCTGTCACAGTGAAGTACATGAATGTTAATAAATAAATTGTATTGTATCGTACTATTCCATTTTAATAAAGGAAGAATTTTTTTTGAAGTAAAACTTGCGTTGGCATTTTATCATGAAAATATAAAAATGTGGTGATAATGATAGTGAAGGTGATCTTATAGCTAATGCTAAAGTTTGAAATAATGAGCCACCCCATTACAAAGGAAAAATTTTGATAATAACAAGAAAATAATTTGCAGCTCAAGTTCAACGATACTTGCTATTCATACCTTAGATTGTCACAAGAAAATCACTCTAGGGAAATGCAGTTGCAAAAAATTAATATCTCTCTTATAATCAAATGTTCACAGTTTCACATGCAACTCTGGTACGAGAAGAAAAGTCTAGTATTAATAATTTCTAATCCGAAGAATAAAAAATTAATTGATGCTTAAGGACATGCTACCACTGCACTGTACAGCTATCATCATATTATAATCTAAATAAGTGGTCACTCGTACAATTAGAAACACACGGATAAAGACATCTTCAAGCATGTACCTTATATATTTATGAAATTACAATTCTTGAGGGTATTATTCGTATTATATCTTGATGATGATGATTAATAAATCCTATATAAAAAGCTTAGACAAAAAAGACAAAATATAACTTGATGAAAACATTTTTCTTCCCTTTCTTCATCTATTATAAGATTTTTTGTATTCTCTTAATCCTAGCATGAAAGCTTTGTAGTTATTTTTTTTAAATTAGTTCATAGTAATAATAATAATCATAAGATAAAAAGAAAATGTTACAAAAATGTAAAATGGTAAAATTAAAATTAGTAGAGAGCTTTTGGATCATTAAAAGGATAGTTTGGGATCATTAGGTTTTTTTGCGAACCGATGAGCTGAAAGGACGAAATTGTTTGTGGTTTTTATGCGAAAACGATGACCTACATCACATCACATCTTTTTACATTCTGTCCGGTTGTAGTAGTAAAAGATTCGTGGTGGTAGAAGCTAAAAGCCAAAGTCAAGCTTAAAGTCAAAAGTCTGTGTAAGAAAACTGAGTTTAAAGAAGTCATGCTATGCTGTTAGACTACATG
The DNA here is from genome assembly GCA_034696405.1 of Isotoma caerulea. Classification (NCBI taxonomy): domain Eukaryota; kingdom Metazoa; phylum Arthropoda; class Collembola; order Entomobryomorpha; family Isotomidae; genus Isotoma; species Isotoma caerulea. Next base: position 15,663 of record JAQFZZ010000515.1, read on the forward strand.
GTATTATATATGATCTCAAAAGGAAAAGTACAACTGCTGCAACTTATAAAGATCAAAAATCGTAAGATCTTCCTCTTGATATGTTTTATTTTAATCCCAAGATTTCATCATCAAATGTTGAAAAAGATGCATATTAGTGTGGACTTCCTCTTGAAAAGTTATAATAATAAAATATGAGAATGTTGAATAGAATTGGCTATAATGGCTATAATTTATTTAGCAAAACCAATATATTTCATTAAAGTCGATTGAATAGTGTTTTAAGGAAAAATCGTAAAATTAATTTTCGTTGCATTTGAGAAGTTTCTTTGTAATAGTATAGATAGATGTAAGTAATTTCTCATATGAAGTTCAACCCCTAAAAAGTGTTGACTAACTTTTTAATAAATTACAAATTGTAATGAATTGAAAGATTTCTTGTACCTAGATAATTTTGTCGAAAGAATTGCATTTGCATTCCAATATTCCAATCCAATCGTTCATGAACTACTTGACTTAACATTTAGTATATGGAATTGCTTCGTCTAACCTTATAAACTGTTTTGAGAATTTCATGGAAATGTATGCTTCAAGAAAGAATTAAAAAAGCATACAAAATTTGATCTGTTAAATTGTCCGGCTGTATAATAGTAAACTATTCAGTTTTAAACTGCAGAAAATCCTCAAGAAACTTAAAATTTAGGAAGAACCCTTTTGTAAATAATCTACAATCTTCTAAAATGTCTTGTAATGCAAACTAACCGTGGTGAATTTAGCATGATTTAAGCATAACTCAACCTTTGTGAAACTCACAAAAACGTGGGTCTAGCAATTCTATGCGAATTTTATTAACAAAGGGTTGCTTCTTTTATTCCGTATTGAATTGAACCTTTTGATCATTATTTTTATTCTGGTCCGGAATAAAAGATCAACCTATCTATCTTAAGACCTTATGTGTTTATCTCTGTAGATAAGTGTATAGAGTTTTTTTTATTGTTATAATAATGTAGCATTATATTTATCAACAAAACATGGTTCTTCACTTCGGTCTAATTGTTAAGTCCGTTTTCCACTGTAGGTGGTTCTTTCACATAGCACTGTGAGTTCGTAGGGTGTAAAATGTGTATGGAACGCTTTTATAGTTAGTTTAAAATGTAATGTTAGATTGAATATAATTAAATTGAATAGAAATTTATGAATGTTACAGGCATTATTATATCAGGCAAAATTAAAACTATACACTATTATTAACCACATAGTAAATATTTTCATTATTCTTACACTCTGATATAATCTGACCTGGCCATAAATGAATTAATTTTTGAAACGGCTTTATCAGTCAATTGGGCTTGAAATACTTCTTTTGTAGTAAAGTTTTAAATCAGAAGTTTCCAATAAAACTTTCTGACCTTTAAAACTGTTGTTTTTCGACTGACTTTATGTCTCTTGTTACCAGTTTAATTTTCTTATACCTTTTGAAATTTGGCATACAGAGATAGGTGTTAGTTAAATGGACGCATAGAATTCATACATTTTAATTAAATTTTTATTTTCACATAAAAAACAAGTTATTTAAATATTATCGACAATTTATTAAAAACCTAAAT
>JAQFZZ010000516.1:0-17244 GCA_034696405.1 Isotoma caerulea
CTAATAGTCTAGGATGACTTTTAAGGTCACAAAACGAGGTCAAAGGTCAAATTTCAATTTTTATATATTTGGATAGAATTTGACGAGTAGGTCGAAATGAGTTGTTACAAAAATTCGAAATACCATTTCAAAACATTCTATTCTTTAAAAACATAGAAATCAAATACAATTGAAACGTGCAGCTTTCGCTACTTGGTTACACCCGTACTTGAATGGTTTATTATCATATAATATATATTATTGTAAATGTATGACAAATGCACAAAACTAATCCCACTAAACGTCCCTACGTGTGTTTTTATTGTACACTGTACAGGCTTGCCTTATTGCATGCTTGAAAAAAATGGCAAACCCTTTTAATTTTAAACCCATTACGATAAGTTATTAGCCGTCCTTATTGTTTTGTTTGCATTTACACTGCAATTAGAGATAGCATTTACAAAAAGGGACTAATCAAAAGCCTCTAACTTCTTCTCTTGATCTATCTCTCTTTGACTTCTTATGAAAATGCATAATTTCTTATTCTTCATCGTGGAAATAGTTAAATGTGTATAAAGTGCTATAAAGTAAGTCCCATCATGTCATAGTTATTGGTATTTCTGAGTCCTCGTGTGCCGGCCTAGGGAAAGGCGCTTGCCTGCCTGTCAATTCGCTCGACATTATATTATTATATTATACGAGGAAAAACTCACCCTAAGGAAGATTTGAAAGAAACCCTATGCAACAAACTGTTTCATGTGTAATAATACTAAATACTACTCTCCTCTATATAAAATACAGCAAAGCAAAGTTCCACCACTGCACTACACTGCAAATACTTTTTTTAGTCTAGCTAATATCACATTATAGTACTATTATTATTCTTCTCTCTAGTCTATCTATTCTATATAAAAGCATTCTACTATTATTCCTTTCTACCAGGAATAATAATATTATGATCATCATGAGAGTTGGATGGAATGGAGTAGAAGTAGTAATAGTAAAGTAGTGACTCACTGAGTATGTTTCATTTTTTGAGGAACAAGTTGTCAGATTTTGTCTTGCAAGAGGATAGGAAAGAACTGCCAGCAATTGCTGTGCTGAGCTGTTTTCTCTATCTAATAAGTTATTTGTTAAATTTGTCCTCTGTTAAAGTTTTCAAATTGTGTGTTTGTTGTGTACAAGTGTGTGTGTGATCGCACTCCTGTTCTTCTTAAAGTAATTATAATATATTCTAAATTAATATAATATGCATAGTTTATTCCCATTGTTCATTATCATCATTTCTCCTATTTCCTATTATTAGTACAAGTATTTACTACTACAATATACAAATATTTACAGTAATAATACCGTCTCATCTTGTCCTTGCCTAATAATAGTAATATATATGTACATAAATAGTAGAATAGTAGCAACCACTGACGTAGTAAAGTAAACATTTTAAAATCCCATCTACTATCAACTATTTACTTGTGCAGAGAATGTTGTAGTAAACGAAACGAGACTCAAAAGTCAAAGTTGTCAGGAGTGAGTCAGAGTAGACAAAGTCAAGTAAACTCAGTCAGTAGTTAGTTAGTAGTTGTGGTTGTGAGTGGTGGTAGTGGTGATCTATCTATTAGTATTAGTAGTACACAATTATGTCTTCGAGTTGATTTTTTTATTGTGTGTATGAAATCGATAAGCGTTTAACTCATGTAACCTGGGAGAGTGCTGATAAGTTCAAACGATTCAAAATCGACTGCTCTTTCATAAAGGTAAAAAATATTTTTTTAAATTCCACGCATAGGGTTCCAGGAATTCATAATTTTGTGGAACTATTAGCTCTGGCAAGCTCATTTTTAACATTTTGTTTTTGCTTTATCAAAATTGAAAGTCTCAGCTTAAATTTACATCTTACAACATTTTCCTCACTTGTATCTGAACGTATCCTATCGATTTTGAAGTTTTAAAAATTAGCAATTCATAATTTTTTATGCTTGTGAGAGATAGGGAAGGGAAGAGAGCGTATTGTCACTCGCTTCCCCTCTTTGCCGGTGGGGTTCGCTAAGGCTGATTTTGACTTTGATTCTCATCAGTCTTTCATGTGGGCTCATGGGCTGTTGTAAAATGGCATTGAAATATAGTGTTGACTTGAACTGGAAAAGTAGCGACTTAATTTATCGTAAACATTGGAAACTGAACAAATCTCTTTTTTAACTTACCCCACGAATAATGTTATTTGTGTATGTGTGTCTGACTCTTATCGATAAAAAAGATAAAGAAAGATCATACTGAGATTGTTTTTAACATTCAGGAAATATGACACATGGTTAGTGGTATTGTATAAAAAATGTAGTTGGCATAAGTAAAGCATACGAAAGACCTCGACTATGGGTTCTGAAAGCTTTCAAAATATTTAAATTCTATCATCATTGATGAGTTCGAGTGAAGGGATTCGTGACTCCAACACCAACTGTGCAGATTTTAGTGTTAAAACCAATAGTTTTCTTAAGGCTATCCAATATGCAATACAAATGTGTTAAATATTGGCTAAACGGCTAAACTCGTGGTTACTCATGTGAGTAAAAAATAAGGTAAAGGTAAGCGACTGCCAAGAAAGAGAAGTTTTTATTTTTTTATTCGCAAGTTGTCAATAGTTCGTGTATGTCGGTAATGGTTTATGATAAATTTTAAGGGGACGTGACTTAGCAAGTTGTTATTTAATATTGTTATGAAATTTGTTTTACTCTCACTAAAGTTATGTAAATAAAACTAGAAGGAGCATAACTTTATGATGAGAATGATGAGATTGAGAGGTTTACGAAAAATTGTATGCTTCGTGATTTTTTGACATTTTTTTTTACTTGTGCTTGAGTTTAGGGACAAGCATTCACAAATTGATCAATCAACAACCTTAGAAAAATAAATCACACGTGGTAAGTTGTGATAGGATCAGTCAAATGCAATTATTCATTGAGGTGACGATTTAAGTTATTCTGTCATTCAAGATAAAAATGGACCTACCTAACTCTTCCTCTAAAAGTTAATTTGTTATGCATCATAAAAATGATTATGCTAACAATACACGTCTTCATTGTTTATAAAAACGTGTGATAGTACGTAATTCCGAAAGGGCTTCAGCCAAGGTTCGAAGGTTATAGGATATGAAAATTTAAAAAAAATCAAAATTTACGTTTAAGAAATCAATTAATCTTATAAAATGAGTTAATTATTTATTTTAATCTGTTGATTATGAGAGAGAGAGATGCATCTTGTTGTGTGGGCGAGATCAATATAAAGTTACTTTTACATTTATGAAAAATTGACATTTAACATAAGACTGATTTAAACTTTATGTTTGAAATGAAAATACCTCGTAATTTGTCTATTATTCGTAAATAATCGGTAACATTACTGATGCACTGCCGGAAAAGTATAATTTTTAAACTTTATCACACGACGTTTTTTTATCTCCAGCAGCCGTATCCACTAATGCTAAGAATGCTTTTTTAAATTAAAATTGAAACTGCATTTATGAAATTATATGAAATAATATGAAATTTTTGATGTGCCAAGGTTCTCTTGGACGTGGGTCTACATTAATTGTACTTGAATAAAATTTGCTATGGAAGTCAAGGGCCTTATTCCTTAACCATAACATATTTGATTTAATAACCTTATCAAAAGACTAGTTTGTGTCGCGAAAGCAAAAGTGCTTTACTATTATTAATTTCCATAATTAATGATTCATCTAGCTATTTTGTTGTAATTATTTGTTTTAGTTTTATTTTTAGATTAATGTGAAACCCAGCCAGTTAGATATCCAGAAATAAAGTTTTGAAAAACGAATTGTTAACTAATATTAAAATATAAGTCAAAAACCACATGCCGCTTTCAGAGGCTTCAGTTAAGTAAATATTTATTCGCATCGTACAGGCAACAACCTTTCTTTGTTTAATGATCAGTAGGTTGTCTCTTAAATTATGTTCAGTTATTAAAATATAAACATAGGTAAACATTGAAACAGTAGAATTGTCATTCCTTTAATTCCATTGTGTTACCTTTAAATGTTTTACTGTGGTTAATTTAGAAATGAATGAAATAAATTTATCAGCAGGCGGAATAGCATTAATTATAGAACTAGCTACCAGTCTGGTTATAAATGTTCGTGTAACTTTTATGATCTAACTGTATTGTGTAAGTCATTGATTTTTTGTGAAAGCCAGAAAAGTAAATGCAAGTGTCTATTATGCATTTTGTAGGAGATGCAGTTTAGTGGTCTAGAAAGTTCATATTGCACTTAACGACTCCTTCAAGTGGTTGAAGTGGTTATACATTATGGTATTGGTAATCCTGTCAAAGAATTATTTGATTGTGTTAGTTATAGCTATATACTGCTCATACATATATATGATATAAGTGCATGATTGGATAGTAAACAGACGTACAAAAAAGGTACCATTATTAGTAAATTGAATCTTGTTAAATATTGAAGCATAATATATTAAGAATTCAAATGCAAAGTTGATTTAGAGAATGAATTAAAGCGATCAACTTCAACATTAAAATCTACCTCGAGTAGTAAAGTAAGTAGTTGGTGTGGGTGAGTGATTAAGTCAACAATACCTTGTTCATTCAATCGTGATATAAATCTCGAGGCCGTTGTTTTAAACCTACAACAAAACATCATTTCAAATCAAGAGTTAAAAACCATAGGATGAACTATGTCTATTTTTTATATGAGGTAATATTGTAGAGAATGTAATTGTATTATTATTTTATTACAGCCACAAAGTTCCTTAACACCAGAGACTCATAGAGTCAGTCAGTCAATGGGGCAGTGGTATGGCAATAAGTAAAGCAAGGTAGTAAAAAAGGCAATAGTAAAAAATATATATATATATCGGACGGAACTTGAAGTTTTTTGTAACAAAAAGTAAAGGTAGCAAGTAACTTTATAAAGGGGTTTATGTATGTTTATGATATGAGAATGAGATTGCAAGAGGTGTTCCTTCTCTGGGATCAACGAACATCGAACAGAGAAAGTGAGAGTGATGATGGTTGAGTTTGACTTGTCTGATATATTGCATCGATAAGATACCTATTTGAAATTACATTAGAATCCATTCAGTTACGTAGTAGATTATTAGTATTAGTATGTTGTATGTTACTCAGTTTGATGTTAATGTTAGTTATTTGGTTAGTTAGTTCTCTTGTTGTGTCTCTATTTTGCAACGTAATCGAGTAAAAATGGGAAGGGATTTTGCACAAAGTTTGCTCTAATGCTAAAAGCTATGATGCCTCAGGGTACAAACTGGGTCATGAACAATGAGCGAAAGTTTGCTAAATGTTGCCTCTCTTTTGCACGATTAAGATTTGCATCAATTTCCCCTTTATCATTTTAATAGAAATACCTACAGATTTGAATTACTTTACACTGTAATTTATATGTCTCATAGTGTGTGTCTATATAGATATCAAAATTTTATTCTTCTCTCATCTCCCCCCTCTTCAACCGAGTAGATTACCTAAGGAATAACGTGTCAACGTGTAGTTGTAATCATTGTTAACTATTACCTTATCATTCACCCACAAGTAATAAGTAAGTAGAGATTCTCCAATGATCATCTATAGACGTGCATAATACTTGTATAATGCATGGTTATTTGATGGAAGGAACACAACAGGCAACAGGTTTTAAAAGTTACATGGGACAAATGAACATTCTCACTCTCTGTCGTAATATGTTACATGCAATAAATTACATAGGTAGTTGACTTCAGGAAGTGGTCTCAATCAATGGTAACATTTTATGCTATATGCCTTTCCCTGTTTTTTATTGTATTTTTTACCTATACATAGCAATCATCTTATTTACATCACTGTCTTACTTAAAATTAGTTATGCACTATCTAAATTCCAAGCTTCTACCACCACTACCGCCAGAATAAAGGATATATTTTGTTAATTTTTTCTGCAGATGTTCTTTGTAAAAGGTCCCAAAATCATACAAAATTTAAAATGAAGGCTTATTAAAACGAACGATAAAGATTGGCGTATTGGAAAGCTTTTTAAGCATATTTATAAATTGACAATGTTTAAGAATTTTCAAGTCGGCCTTACAGCTTCAATGCAATAATCTTTTAATGTCTTAAACAATTCAAAGTTTTGTATTTAAAAAGAACTGAGACATTGACTGCAGGTTATTCTTCTACATTTACGTAATCCGTTTAATCATTTCAGCATAGGATTATGCAATCGTTTAATGTTTTCATTGTCGATTGGAAGTAACTCATTTTTTACTATTGAATGAAATTAATTGAATACACATTAAAAATTGAATCATTGCCAGTAACATAGGTCAACACATTGTCTTATTTTAATTTGACTAGTTATTTACCCATGAATATTGGTTTAAGTCATAAACAAAGTCAATAGACAAACAATAGATTAAATTTGGGGCAACAAAAAAATTTTCATTGAATTAAATTGTTTTGACTTTTCATAACAATTGTATGTTTTAATTCTTTTAGAAATAAGCGTGGCAGGAAGTAACACATAATCTGGAAACATGAACTCGCCGACCCCATCCGCCGACTCTTTGTCTGGTGCGCCATTGTTGGGGTCACTGGTCGAGCCTGAACAAGTGGAGGTTGCATTAGGATTACACGGATGCCAGCAATCAAGTTCCAGTTCTAGCACTTGCAGTTCATCAGTTCGTCAAAATCTGACAAGCTTTCTGGGTCCAGGGGTTATTGGAGGACCTTCAAGTCACAGCAGCAGTGGAGAGTCTCACAGACCCTTGTCACCTGTGGGCATTGGAACTGGGGCAATCAAATGCAAAGTTTGCGACGAAACTTTCCAGAAGCCCAAAGTATTACCGTGTCTTCATACGTTTTGCGAAGACTGTTTGGAAAAGACATTTGAAGACAATAATCCAGACCATCTTACATGCCCCACTTGTCGAATGGAGTGTCATCTAAGTGCTCAGGTAAAATTCATATGAAAATCTTTTAATTCCTAATTTTATATTTCTTAAAATGTATCACTTCTAATAATGATAGTTAGTTGGTTACATTAGGAAGGCTACGTTCCTTAAAAATAACCATTTAAATTAATTATGTAGAATATTTATCCATAACTTATATTCATTAAAATCATATTATTGCATTATCATATCGATTATTAGTACAAATTCAAAAATTGTTAGAAATTATGTACAAGAGTTTTTGTTAAAACGTTTAGTGTCATTAATTTTAATCAAACTTAAAATATAATTTCAGGGTGTAGCTGGATTACTGCCAGACTATGCGGTAACTAATTTGATCGAGGTAACGGGAATAAGCGATGATGAAAACAGCAGCAAGTGTACTGGGTGCAAATCTGAAAATTCTCCAGCCGTTGCTCGTTGTTACGACTGCTCCAATCATTTATGCTCTAATTGCGTAATGGCTCATCAGTTTATGCACTGTTTTGAAGGCCATCGATTGATTTTCACAAGCAACGAGGTTAGTATTTTTGCAAAGTAGTTTTTACTTATGAGAGCCTAGTTTTTATTTATGAGAGAAAGTCTTATATTTGAAGTAATTTTTTTAATTGTTTTATTTTAGGCATTTCAAGAACCTGGGATTAAAACTCATGTTTCTTGCACCCAGCATACTGAAGAAATGCTTCAGTTTTACTGCCGAACTTGTGCAATCCCAACTTGTATTGAGTGCATTGATACAGAGCATCCTAAGTCTCATCATGAATTGGAAGTTTTGTCTGACTGTGAGTCAAACTATGTGAAAAACTTAGCCCAATATGTTCATGAAGTAAGTTTTTGGCATTCCCCATTAAAACAATTTAATTTAATTTGGAAAGACAAAATAATAATATAATATTTTTTATATTCTACTTTTAGTTTCGTTTACGATCATTGGATTTACATGAGGTTTTGAAGTCATTTGAAGCAGCAAACTTCCGATTGCAAAGCCAATATGCCAAAGCACAGACAGAGGTTAGCTTATCTTCGTAACCCTCTAAAAGAAATGCCCATAAGCATTTTTACCAAATGCTAATTGTATTGGTAATTATTTAATAATTAATTTGTTTCAGATATCCGAAGCGTTTTCATTCTACCAGAATGTTCTCAATGAACGTAAGAATGAACTTACGCGAGAGTTAGAAAGTATTTATATTTCACGCCAGGTACGATTTTAGATTTACAAATTTAATTAAAATTTATTTTAGCAGATAATAAAATACTTGCATTTTTTTCAGGTTGCTCTGTCTGTTGTCACACAGCGAGTGCAGGAGACTTTGGACCGAATGTATCAGACGATAGAATTTAGCGATCGTCTTTTGCGTCATGCTTTTCCTCCTCAGATTTTGGTATTCAAGACTTTGCTTGAGACTCGGTTCCAAGCACTTCTTGGAACTGTTCCGGATCCGAATTTAGCTAAGACAGCTGCTACTGGAGGAGATGTTGAATTTATTTCCAACTATTCAGCAATGCAGGTAAGAATCATTTATTTAAAAATGTTTTTGTAAGAAACTAAAACATTCTGATATAAATTCTTACGACTATTCATTTCTATGTTTTTTATATAGACTGCTGTACGCAACACTTTGGGTTATATACGGTCATCTTCTGTCTCTGAAATCGTTTCATCTTTCAAACAAACTGCAATCTCTCGACCACTTTCTACTAAACCTAGTATTCAAGATGCAAGCTTGAATTCATTTAATAACATTCTAAGAAACAATTCTGGTAATGTCCAAGATATTTTGGAAATCTCTCAGCAGCCAAAGTGTGTAGAAAATGGCGTTGCAACTCTTGGAACTGGCTTCAATTCGGGTGGAATCTTGCCGTATGAAAAATGGTCTAGTGCTGGCGATGGTGGATCTCTTTCAGGTATTTTTGATAATTGTATGTTCTGTTTTGGCAGAATAAATATGCAACGGTCGTTCAAAATTATCATTATTATTATTTAGGTCAAAATGATTTCTTGATTGACAATGGAAACGATTTTTTCTCTTCGTCAAAGTCTCTTAATGGTCAAGATTCTGTTCTGGAGCTCAGCTCAAAACTGATAACTCCTCTCAATTTTAAAGGACCATCAATTAAACGGCAAAAAATGATCTATCATTGCAAGTTTGGAGAGTTCGGTACGGGTGAGGCTCAATTTACAGAACCTTCCGGAGTAGCTGTTACGGCCAATAATGAAATTGTTGTTGCGGATACTAATAACCATCGTATTCAGGTAAATTTATTTTATACTATAGTTTACCCCAAATTATATAGTTTTATTTATTTTATTCGTAAAGTATTAAATTGTTTTTCTAATTTCAATTTTAGATTTTTGATCAAGAAGGACGCTTTAAGTTCCAATTCGGGGAGTGTGGGAAACGGGACGGACAACTTTTGTATCCCAATCGTGTGGCAGTTGTAAAACCAACTGGGGATGTTGTAGTGACTGAACGGTCACCGACACATCAGATCCAAATTTACAGTCAATACGGGCAATTTATTCGGAAGTTTGGAGCCAATGTTCTTCAGCATCCTCGTGGAGTGACTGTTGACAACAAAGGCCGAATAATTGTCGTTGAATGCAAGGTAAAATAAAAATTGACTGTTAAACGTATTCAGGTTTTAAAACTTGCATAAATTGCTTTATTGAAAAAATATGCAATCTTAGGTTATGCGAGTGGTAATTTTTGATCAAATGGGAACCGTTATTCATAAATTTGGATGCTCGAAACACTTGGAATTTCCAAATGGTGTTGTCGTTAACGATAGAGAAGAGATATTCATATCAGACAACCGAGCTCACTGCGTCAAAGTGTTCAACTATGAAGGCGTGTTTCTTCGTCAAATCGGTGGAGAAGGAGTCACGAATTATCCTATTGGGGTTGGAATAAACTCGAAAGGAGAAATTCTTGTTGCAGACAACCACAACAACTTTAATCTAACAATCTTTACCCAGGTAATGTGCATTTTCTTAATGAAGCGTTAGTCGAAATTTTAAATAAAATGATTGCCGCCTTGTCTAAGCAATGTTTAAATTGTAGGATGGACAGCTAGTGTCCGCTTTAGAGTCGAAGGTGAAGCACGCTCAGTGCTTTGATGTGTCTTTAATGGATGATGGCTCAGTGGTTCTGGCTTCAAAGGACTACCGACTTTACATCTATCGATATGCACAAATTGCTATAACTGGATTGTAACATTTGGACTAGAATATGTCTTCCTCTTTGGATTTATGCTAATATTTTTGTAATCGACCCAAAGACTGGTAAACTTGTCCATCCATTGCGGATATTTTATTTTTTATACCGTTTTTCTTCTGGGGTTTCCATCTAAGAAACCTTAATCTTTCTATATAGTATGTAAAGGTGTGATGAAATTATTCAAAAGACATTCCATACACCAAATATATTGCATGACAACATTTTTAAACCGGTTATATTAATTGTAAGATTCTCTGGTCAATCGTTTTGTACTTTAATTATTTTTTTAGCGTGACTATTTAGGGTAAAAGTCACTTCTTATAATACTTTGTCGGTGAAATGTTCTTCGAAAGAAATCAAGTAGTTAATTAAGTAAGTGTTACTTGCATATAAGAATCACATCGGTTATGATTTTTTTCGCTTTAGTTACTCAGGCAGCACAGCGTTACGTGCAGTAGTTTAATGGTTGTATTTTTTTCGTTAAATCAATTGTTTTTAGCTAACGTACTTCGTTTTTGAAATCAGCGTATTTTTTTGGTTTTGTCGTTGTTATGCGTGGTTGTTTCTAATAGTCATTACCAAAGCGTGTTTTACCTTACTTATTCATATTGTACTTGTGATACCAATACTTCCTACATATGGACGTTCCAAAGTTAATTATTGTGTTACGTCTTCTTGAAACTGAACGGTTCTCTATAATTGTTAAAACGAAATGTCTTCTGAAAAATAATTTAAGAAGTTATATATTTTACACAAAATACTCATGCGTGATTCCCTTTTTTAATTTTTATACTGTGTTTGTTATGTCGGATTCATGGTAATAAAAATGTGTCTGTTACTACAACTCTATTTAATGAAAATCAAGCGTCTTTTTATTCCTAAGCATTTATATATATCACTCAATACTATACATATTTGTTCCAGTTTCCTTTTGGCATTAAAAAATAGAGTCTGGCAGACTGGGTCAAACGGTTTTAGGAAATTCTTCACTTTAGAAAAAAAATGTTTGCCAGCTCTTGGAAAGTTCATACAAAGAAACAAAAGTAGGTATTTATTTGGAAATAAACTTTATACGGCAATGCCATGTATTCTTCCATCGCAAGCTTTTTTGGGTTTATTTTCCTAGACATGAAAGTCACAAAGAAAATAGTAGACAGAGCTTAAATCGTTTATTATTATTATATATGAATTTTGAACATAGCAAGTTGCATATTTTTACCGTTTTTAACGTTCCATTGTATGACGACATTCCATAAAGAACGTATGGAAAAGTTTGAAAGCAAATGTCTCCGTTAATTTTCAACAAAATTTCGAATGATTTTTTTTTAAATTCAGCGTTTTTAATTTTACAAAATTAGAAAGTTTTTATTTTAGAAATTTTTTCCTATCGCTCTCAAATTAAAAAAAGACAGAAAAAAGTTTATTATAATGCGTCATATATTGTTTTGATGGGTGACTGGTTTTTTTATCCTGATGTCATTGAACTCTTTAAAAAAGTTTTTATCGGTTTTTTGAAATTTGATAGCGAAAGAAAAAAAATTCTAATATAAGAACTTCCTAACTTTGTAAAATTCAAAACGCTGAATTTTTCGAAAAAAATCATTTGGAATTTCGTTAAAAATTGACGGAGACGTTTGCTTTTAAACTTTTCCATTGCTTTCTTATGAAGTTTTTATGTACAATGGGCCCTTAAGTACGAGTATGACTGCAGACAATTCGTATTGGTAATTTCTTCCATAACAAGGTTGGTACAAGATTTAATAGAGTGTGTCTGACACTATAGTAAGATTATAGAGAAGTAATTTGAGGTGTAACAGTTATAACATAAAACCATTGCTTTACTCAAGTTAGCGTTCCGAACATTTTAGTCTAATTTGCTACATTCTATTTGCCTTTACTTGCATGAGAGACATAGCAAACAAAGAGTAATATTTCAGAAAATATCACTTCAAGCTTGCACGTTACTTTTTTAAATGAAACTATTCATGTCCTAGATGTTGTTCTTTCCTAAACTTAAAACTGGAAAAAGTGCACATTCAATACTTTGATATTTATGATGATTGACACTGACAATACTGACATTCACGATCACGGCCGGCGATGTCTACTTCTAACTCGTTGAGTATAAATCCTACACGTCATCCTAAAAATGCGACACTACACGTACTTATTGTAATTTTTGGTGCTTTAAGTACATTGTTTAAGTACATCAAAAATGATGCATTCTAAATTAAGGTTAAAAATAAAAAAATTACCTACAATAAAACCTAACAAATGCAAAAAAAAATAACATTACGGTGGATCGAAATCATCCATTAGCAGCCTGCATTAGTCTTCAGCTGTCACAAAAGGCATTTTTGCATGCATGCATTCTCATCCCGAATTATTTACAAATCAATTAATTCACTTTGCTAAGGACTGGAGATTGTGCCTGGACTCCGACTCATGAGAGTATTTTCAGTTGATAAATAGTTGCGTTCGGTGCTTATAAAAAGTATCGAGCGTTGCATCTTATAAAATAGAAGCAAGAACACGTTTTCAGTGATAAGATGCCATTCCAGTCCAGATACATTCGTTTTTAGGTGTTCCAATTACTTGTGATGAAACGTGACATTTTCATTTACAAATAATTAAAATACAATGAGGCCTATCTTAATTTCCTCAAAGATCAAATTAAGAAACATGTTACGTTAGATAACCTATTGTCCTTCAAATTAGAGTAATCATTGAGAGTAATTAGAGTATGGTAACACTCACAATCAGATATATATTGCAACTTTTGCGTAAACTCGTTCCGATCCAATGTTAAAATTTTGTACTTCCATGTTCTAGACTTTCTTTAAATGTCAATTCAGAATCAGAACAGACATTCAATTGTTATTCTATTTTAGCTTGTGCAGTGCAATCAAATCAGCCCAATTCCTAAAAGAAAAAGTATCCATTAGCTCCCTCCATGAAATTAACCTTTTGTTTCATTCGATTCGATAAAAATAGTGATATGAATTTTAAAGAATTTAAAATAAATTGTAAGAGTTTAGCATTCAAATTGACATCTAGAATATATCACAGGAAAGCTTAAAACGCATATAATGATACTGACTGCTATGGTGTATTATTTTTGAACAGCTGAAATTTTCTTTTAAAAAACAAACAATTCTTATTGTACTGTATCTGATATCTTAATGCCAACTCGTCTTATTTCAACCATAAATGATGTGAATTTAGAAAGTAAATCTTTCCCTTGAACGTACACATGTGTACATTAAGTATTGCATTCCTCTGAAGTTTAGGGGATTCAAGTGCCAATAAAATTATGTAAGAAGACTTAGAAGACAGAGGAAAATGGGGCAGATAACATTTGTATTTAGATTTTCCCTAGTTTGGAATTTTGGAATTCATAGTAAACGTTTATTTTACTTCCATTTTATGAATCTCGAGCTGAAATCACTGCTAATGGTAATCGCAATACCGTGAATGTCGACAAATTCATACATCATGGCTTTGTTTACAAAAACCAGGGATTCAGAACAATCTTCTTACTTTTTGCCTTTGTTTCATTCATGAGCAATTTTTCAACTACCCACAGATATTTTAATACAAGAGTTGATTCAAAAGTTATTTTCATACGTTTTCTTTTCAACTTTGTGTAGCAAACCATTTTTTAAAACCCCAAGGTAAAGTAATCACAAGTGACAGGTAAAATCAAACCTCAATTTCTGAACTTACCGAGGTATGAATGAGTATGAGTTGGTATGATCCCTTACAGTTGGGCAAACACGGAAATCATTAATTTTGTAAGAAGGTAGATTTTTATGTATCCATATGGTTTAAAATTCAGATCACATACATAGCTGTCAAATTTCAAAGGTTGCTTTGTTGTCATTTGAAATCTCATTTTTGAAATCGTGCTTAGACCTGGACCTGAAACATACTTCTGTAGTTTAAAGTTTAGGTTTGATGATACACCTGATGTACCGAAATCATATTATCTTAGCTAATAATAAATGACAGAAAACTACTTAGAAATTAAAATGCTCACTAACAAAGGATTGATAGCTTAAAAGAATACTAATTTTATATGGTGAACATAAAAGACCCACACCAGGGTAGATCGAGACTTGTGGAACGAACCTCATCCTTAGACACTGGTACTGTCTGTTTCAGCCAAAAGATTTGTACAACGGAAGAAATAACTTTTAGCTAGTGTCTCAAGGTTTTGCCTAAAATAAGTCACTTCCGAAGCCCCATTCATTTGAGGATTGTGATCTGGCAAAAAGCCATTTTGTCACTGCAACTAAATCAGCTAGAGCTCTAAAAGCCTTTTGCCTTGCCCTTTATGGGATACTTTTTTAGCAAAGACTCATGAGAAAAAATTGGTCTGATGTGATATGTCCGGCTCATCTTCTAAACGTTTCAGTTTCTTTACTTTCTACTTCAATATTTTATCTAGAAGAGAGTGAACAGAGAACAGAGTAGCATGAAAGCTCCTTGTAATGAGCTGCATTATTTTGTTAATAGCATTTCATTTTGATTCCAACTTCCGTTCTGCCTGCAAAAGAAATGCTTTTACAGCAAAACTTTCACCGTACTTTCATCATTACAAGTTATAGAAAAACTTACCATTTCATTTCATATGAAATTCTGTGCAGTTTGCATAAATACTGCAAAAAATGAAAGTTTAAACGTTTTTTTAGTTTTAAATAGATGATAATGGCTAAAAATGAAAAGTAGATGATATTTAATGAATGATAATACAAAAGACAAGAAGCAACACCTATCCGAGGGCATTGCGAGACAAATTTTTCTTACTTGTAATAAAAACGAAATATTTATTGAATCACACAGGGTCTTATTGTAAGTATCTTATGTGTTTAGTGCTTTGTAAATGTCTTTTAAGGGCCCATACCTGAATTTGTGTTAGGCTATTTCAAAGGCACACTCATTTATTTTGTTTCCAACCCCATCCTATTGACTTTGACTACAGATATCTTCATTTCTCTACTCTTCAAATAAATATATATATACAAAGTCCATTAAGAGGTTCACAAAAGTTTAAACAGTACAAAGACAATAACATTATTCTGAAGTATATTGCTGTTTTTAAGCGTTTTAAAGTATTTGTTATTGTCGTGTCGCTATGCAAGGAGAGTTATATTCATGTGTATCATACAATAAATATATAAAGGTGTGAAAGATTATATGTAATACGAGATTAATTGAATCTCGTATATCAAATGAATATTTTATACGAACAAATCATCAGACCACCAAATCTTGAACCTATTTTGATTTAATTGATTACAAAGCACAAGAGGATTGTAAATTGTAGCCATTATCTAATCGAATAGTTCCTGGCCAAATCTCTTCGCATTAGAAATTCAACAAAACCACAAATTAGATTCTACAATTGATATAATTAGTTGTTGGCCTTGTTCGTCATTGTCAAAATACGAAAATCGAATAACATTTTGTGAAACAAAACCAATCATAAATATGTATGATGTTTCTCTCATGATAATCAGCGATGAAGATCAAAATAAATATCAAATATGTTTCCAATGCAATGCTTTACTATGTTTCCAATGTAATGTTGTAATATATCATACAATCATACAATATGATACAAGCATTCCAATTTCACTTTTCATAACAATGTTCAACATTAAATTTAAAATTGTGTCAATCGAATCAAACTAATAAACTGAATTGTATTCTGCTTATATTCGACATTGTCAAATTATAAATTTATGTTGCTTCATTCAATTACATTGTATAGAGAATTTACTTTATAAGAAGAACAAAATTAGCTAAAAATTGCCTTATTACATATTATTTATTTCTTTTAAGAAATGAATTAGTTTTGTAAAACATAAAAAACATTGCAATGTAGCGAGTATTGTGTATTTACTGAGTTTTATGCTAAAAATTGTTGTCAAATTATTTTTACATAACACATTTATAAGAATTCGTCATCCGGAACTAAAGATGAATTATCGTGTCGTCAGTTAAAATGTGCTTCATACTTGGTTCAAAGGGTTGTTCTGTATTTTAAGGTGTCTTATTTTGTATTTTCCCATTCAAAGAATATTTAGTATAGAAAACACAAAATGTTGAATACCAAATTAAAGTTAAAATTCAGAAATGCTTGAAGATTTTTAAATGATTAATTTATATATCATTCTTATTAATGTGTAATGACATCCGTTCATCAAAGAATTTAAAATTGTTTAAGCTTCTCAAAGACTAGGTATTATAGGCAATACTTTCTTATCATGACCCCAATTTTAATGTCTGTACTTTGTACCTAGGGTTAGAGAATGACCTATTTACAAAACATCGTACTATTTGAAAAGATTTTTTTAAAGTCTTCATGTTATCCATATTGAATAAAATATTCTCTGCATGTATATATTTGTGGTGTTGGGTCTCACAATCCAGCCGCGCAGACACAGGTAGTTCTATTGCGATCTAACACAAGTAACATTTTAAATAACAATAATACAAGTAGAAAAGATTTTCACAATTCTTCCCATTTATCACAGTTTTTCCCATTTATCACAATTTTCCCCAATTATCACAGTTTTTCCCACTGTGATGGGAAAAATACCAAAAAAGTATGAAATACGAAACCCTGATCTAACACCGATACATTTGAGGTTCATTTCTACCTATGGAATCTCGAATATCACTATTGAATGAATGATATGAGAAAGATGGTAATTGGAAAACATTCAAAGTTCTAAGATAAAGATCTTTGAATTCAGGTACATTTGCCTTTTATCAGTTCCACCTCCCGTATCAACGCAAACAGAATCGTCCTGTAAGACTTCCCTAATAGTACAAACGTAGAATGGCGTAACAATAAAAAGTCTTGGGCCAACGATCGATTCTACACTTTCATGGTGCGATCACATAAATAATATTTCCAGAAAGTACCATTTTATGGCCAAATCTCTCTCCACTAAAGCCGCTGCTAACAAGAGACAATTACATAAATATATTAAACGCATGCTTAATATCTTTATGCAATTACATGTCTATCATATGGGGCTCAGCAACAAAGAAAAATTTAAA